>WBMZ01006066.1:0-69774 GCA_013400975.1 Atrichornis clamosus
GGCTGGGCCGGGGCTGGGCCGGGCCGGCGGCGGCTGCGCGGGGCGGGCGCGGCCATGGCGAAGCACACGGTGTCCTCGGCGCGCTTCCGCAGGGTGGACGTGGACGAGTACGACGAGAACAAGTTCGTGGATGAGGAGGACGGGGGTGACGGGCAAGTGGGGCCCGACGAGGGCGAGGTGGACTCGTGCCTGCGGCAATATCCTGTCGGGAGCGGCGGGGGCGGAGCGGGCGCGGCCGCCGCCGGGCCGGCCTTGTATGGGAACATCCGCGAGCGGCACCGCGGCGGCCGGGAAGGGCTGGACCGGGAAGAGGGGAAGGGGCTGGAGGGGAAAGGGCTGGCAGAGTGGGAAGGGGCCGAAGGGGGAAGGGGCCGAAGGGGGAAGGGGCAGGCAGGGCAAGGGGAGGAGGCTGAACGGGGAAGAGGCTGGCAGCGGGAAGGCGGCCCCGCTTCCTCCCCTGTCCGCAGCGGCTGCACCCAGGGAGGTGCCTTCGGGGGGTGTAGAAAGGGGGGTTCCCGTGCCCAGAGAGCTCCCCGTGCCCACGGCTGCCCCCCCCGGCTGCCTGGCCCCTGCCATCGCTCTTCCCGAGGGCTGCTGTCCCGGCGGCTGCTGGAGCTGGATGTGCCGAGCTGACGCCCGTTCTCGAGGGCTACAGGTTGCAGAATTGATGGAGAATGGTTGCCTTTGCTTGGATCCTCACTCAGTGAAAGGCCTAGGAAGTATTCTCCAGTCCTGGAACTGTACAGCTGCTTATTGATGCTGCTCGTGCCTCAAATGGCCTGCAAATTGCTGCCTTAGGCTGTAATCTCTTCTTAGCTGGTGAGGGAATCAGTGCGTCCACTGAACCTGGAGTGTTTTCAGTCATGCACAAACAGCTGCGAGTGTGGCTGTCATGGTACTCAGTTTCCATGTACGTGGTGTCTGGTCCTTAACCATCTGGCACAGGGAACATGATGGCTGCACTGCAGGCGGCTCTGAAGAACCCTCCCATCAACACAAAGAACCAGGCAGTGAAGGTAAAATAGCGACCGACTCACTCTTGGGTTACTCCCTAAAAATCCTTTCCAGTCTCTGTCACCTCTGTGCCACCAGTTGTACTTTGAGGAGGCCAGAGAAGCAGGTTTTAGGGTATTCCCTGGTGTCCAGACATCTGTGACCACTAGCGTTTCAGTCTTGTCCAAAACACTGTAGTTCAGGGATCATCTCTCCAGGTCCCTTTACGCTGGTGCTGGATGAGGTGTGGTTCTCCTGCCAGGGTTGGGTGTGTTTTGTGTCTGACTCAGGCCAGACGTGGCAGCTCACAGATGTGGTCGCTGAGTGCTCAGGGAACCACGGTTGCAGTTGTCACCTCTGACTAATGAAGCCACTAGCACTGAGCCTACAAAAAAGGAAGAATTGGTGTCCTTCACATCCAATCAAAATGAAGCTGTTAAACCCTCGGGAAAAGCGAGCCCTCCCCCTGTGGCAGAGCGTGGGAGCCTGCTGGGTGTGTGCCTTTCTGAATCTCCCCAGGATGAACCCTGAATGGCTCATGATTGCCGTGGTGGGAGGAACAGCCTGATAAGATGTGGCACTGCCCAGCTGGTGAGTGCCTGCAGTCACTTCTCCCTGCCCGAGGAGAGGCCCCCAGGCACGGTTCCCTGCTGCTCACCTGGTAGAGCTTTTCCTGCAGCCCCAGCCCTTTCCTGTGGGGTTTGACAGGGCTCTGAGAACCAGCTGTTACAAACGGTGCTCTGTAGCTTTGTCCTCACAGTAATGACTTGTTTCCATTAGCCCTCTGTTGGGGGATTTAAGAATACACGTGGTGGTGGAATTGAAGAGGGCAGAATGACTGAACATTAATATCTGCCTTCATTTTTAGCTGTCTTGGGAACTTTTATATTTTTACTTGGAGTCATGAGAAGTCTTGCTAAGCCAAGTGATTATGGGATATCAAATTATGCAAGAAAGCTGACATCCACAGTTTCTGTAGGGGGAAGCTGCTTGATGTATTTGTGTAATGGAATTATTCAAAAGTCCAGCAAACTTGAGACCTTTTTCTTTCATCCTACCTCAGTTATTGATAGATGAACAGGAAGAGCTGCTCCGTGCTGATTACATGACTAATTGCTGCTGTAAGCACAGCACACACATTCCTAGGCCTGAAATGACATCCAGATCAATGGTTATTAGTGCACAATATTAAGGCTGCCAGTGTGCACCCAGCGTGCCTGGGACAGCAGCTGACTGTTTGGAAAACACATGGCTTCCAGCAGTCACCTCTTCAGGCCAGCCAGTGTCATTTCCATGGATTGTAATAGGTGTGTCACATTAAACAGTACAGAGGCAAGGAAAAGGCTCTGGTGGCAAGGGAGGCCAAGCAAGCACTTGATTGTTGTAATTATTTTGGAACTTGGTAGATCTTAAGCTTCGATACGAGCATTTATTATTTAGCCATAACTTCATTGAAGCAGTGGAGAATTGCAGACACAAGCAGAGGCAGAAAAACTAAAGCAGGGCAAACGTGTTGAACTCTTTTACACTGCTTATCCTTGGGAGGACCTGTGTGTTATATCTTACTATGACGGGCTGTTCACACACGGTCCTATTCAGAACTGCTAAAGAGAAAAGCTCTCTGATTCAGTGGTTTTGAGAGAGGAGCAGCCTTTGGCTGCACCTCACACGGCGTGGGTGTGTCTGTGCCTGCCTGTTGCCAGGACCGTGCCGAAAGCATCGTGCTGAAGGTGCTGATCTCGTTCAAAGCCAACGACATCGAGAAGGCGGTGCAGTCCCTGGACAAGAACGGGGTGGACCTGCTCATGAAGTACATCTACAAGGGCTTCGAGAGCCCCTCGGACAACAGCAGCGCCGTGCTGCTGCAGTGGCACGAGAAGGTGGGTGCTGCTGGCACCCCAGTGCCAGGTTTCAGGTGGTGGCCAGGGTACAGCCCACAGCTTGGTTACACCCATGCCTACTGCTGCTTCCTTGGGTAAAGACCCCACAGTTAAAATGTGGTTCTCTCTTAGACCGAGGCAAACAAAATGGTTTGCTCCAGTGAGTCAAGCAGGCGGAAGCAGAATTTCACTCCTAGAGGGAAGCAAAATTTGCAGCTTGGTTATGCAGGGAAATGAAAGCTTAATTAAACAGCTTTCTTGAAATTGGGTGTGATTATCATACCCTGGGACCCTGGGTGCTAGTGTTCTATGGAGGGCAGGGAGATGCTCATTTGAAATACTATTGTGATCCGAGTCCTTTCATTGAATCCCAAAATGGTTTTGGTGGGAAGGGGTCTTAAAGTCCATCCAGTCCCACCCCTGCCGTGGGCAGGGACACCTTCCACTATCCCAGGGTGCTCCAAGCCCCATCCAGCCTGGCCTTGAACACTTCCAGGGGTGGGGCAGCCACAGCTCCTCCGGGCACCCTGTGCCAGGGCCACACCTCCCTCACAGGGGAGAATTTCTTCCCAATATCCCATCTAACCCTCCCTGTGGCAGTGGGAAGCCCTTCCCCCTTGTCCTGTCGCTCTGCCCCTTGTACAAGTCCCTCTCCATCTTTCTTGTCGGGCTGTTCAGGTCCTGGAAGGTGGCTGCAGGTGTATCTCCCCTGCCCTGCAGTTAGTTGCCGTGTTTCCCTTCGCAGGCCCTGGCTGCGGGAGGAGTTGGCTCCATCGTGCGCGTTCTGACTGCCAGGAAGACGGTGTAGCTCCAGCAGGGAGCAGTGCTGTGCCATTCCCGGCCCCCGCGGGAGCCGCTGGAACAACCCCGACCCCCGTCCCCGGCGCGGCCGCCCCCGGGCAGCCCAGCCCCCTGCCCCCGGGCAGCCCTGCCCCCGAGCTTGCCTTCGCCTGCTGCTTCCCTGCCCCGCCAATCATGCGTGTCGTGATCTCTTCCGTGGTTAAGTTCTGGAAAATTACGAAGGTGCAATTTTACTTCCAACAGGAATATGTGGTTCTCGCCAGCCTTTCAGTGACACAGTACCGTGATGTGAACGACGTGGTGTTTAGGGTGATTTGCGTTTGTGTGTAATTGTGGCAGATTTGGACCTGACTCTCTGAGCAAATGCTGAGGGACATAGGGCAATGTCTTAATTCTTTTTGCTAGCCAAGCAGTGTTTGGAGCTAAAATCTTGGTATTTGAGAAGTGGGGCAGCTATTATTAACACAGGTAACTGGACCATGTTGCCTTTGGTCAACCTCTGACCCTACACCCTTGAACAGGACAGAAAAAAGCTCTTTTCCTACCCCAATTATCATTCCAGAGAGCTGAGTATTTTCCTTAACTTGTTCAGGTTCCTTGCAATCAGTCTGATGCTGGATCCACAGCAGGAAGGTCACAATGGGATGAAGTTGTCCATGATGCAGCTTGAAGGGTGGCATTTGAAAGGTTAATGGTCCATTAACACCAGAGTCCAGCCCAATGAACTCTTCTTATTTTGGGGAGCAAAGATCCTGAGGAGAAGAAGAAAAAGCAGCTTTTTACACAGCAGATCACCTTTCAGCAACTGGAAAGTGATTTGGTTTTGTCAAGCACAACTAAATGGCTGCTTGGGATAGTCTGAGAAACATATCCTGGTATCCACACTATCCTTGCTGAGCTCCCATATTTTGTTTTCTGGATGTGTAGGGTCTGTAAGGATACCAGACAGCTCACATTCCTGTTGCATTATGCCTCATCATGTTAGCTAGTGGACCAATCGGGTTCCCAGATAAAAAGGAGTATTTTAAAGAATTAGGAAAGCCCAGGGCATCCCAGACCATGGATCACCGTAGAAGGTTTAGGGCCAGGACTGAAATACATGTGTTTTAATTTCACTATTTTACTACAGTTCAGTTGTGTAAAACTGTTGGGGACCTTGTGTAATCTTTGCTGTTTTTTGATATCTGCTTTGTTTTTGTAATAATAATAAAGACCAGACAATAAATTGTCACTGAATATTTACTCGGTGTCTGACACACCTTCAAGGTTCAGCAGGCTGCTCTTCCAGGATGGATAAGCCCTAAAAACTTCTCTCCTCTGTTATTTTTCTTTATAGGGTTCCTTTCTAGCTGTTATTTGTACCTGGTGTAGTGGTGATACATGCACAGCACTCAAACATCTGAGATTATGTTAATGAGAGATTAAAACAACAAGAAATATTCCAAATCAGGACTGCTAGAGATGGCCCTGCCCGTGGTAGAACCGTGGCCCGAGAGCAGGATCCTCATAACCACGTTGGATGCTTTTCCAGAAGAAAACAAGGAAAGGGGAACAGCCCACCAGGGTTGTGCAGAGCCAACCTGACTTCGCAGAGGGCTTTGCTTTTCCTCTCTGCCCCAACTCCAAGAGACTGTCTTGGAGTTGTTAAACACAACAATCATTGTGTTTAATAATAATTTAAGCATGGGAACTGTCCTGGGCTTGTCCTGGGGCTGGGGTGGGTGTGCCTGCAGCAGCTTCCCAAGGACCTGAGCATGCAGAAAGGTGGTGGCCCTGTCCCCCAGCCTGTGGGACAGCCAAGGGCTGCAGCTCCCCCGTGCTCAGGGCCTCAGTGCAGGCGGGAACCAGCATGGTTACCCCTAAACCATTCAGTGCCTTCCTGCTTTTCTTCCTAGGATGCTTTTCCTTGCTCAACTCCACCAGAAGAACCCAGACACAACCACAGGAGGCACGGGGAACACCAAGTGGGGGACCCAGCCTTGCTGCAGAAGCCACAGAAAGCGTCCAGCTTTCACCCATAGATCTGTACAGAAACTCACCTGGACATGTCCTTACAGCTTTCCCAGGGACTGTGATTGGCTTCTCTGGTTCCTTCCACTCATCCAAATTTGGGTTAAAACACCAATGAACCTCATTAAAAAAAAAAATTAATAAGCTGTAATCCCAGAGAAGTGAAAAATATTTCCCAAAGCAATTGATGCCAAAGCAGATCAGCTGCCTCTAGGTGGCATTAGATAAATGAAGGGAACAAAAAGTGGTCTCAAGGTTCTCCAGATCCCCTCTGGTGAGGCTCTGATGGATTTAGGAACACTGACTGTTCAGGGATGTGCTAAAACACATGCACTCGTGGGGGTAGGGCAAGATTTGCAGGGGCACCTCTGCTGGTAATGAGTGACAGGAAGGGAAAAAGTAAATCTAGTTTTAAAAAACAACTTACCCCTTTCCTCCAAATCCTGCCTTGCTTGTATTGGTATGAACACCACAACAGTGAACGAGCTTCCTATTAGGAGAAGGAAGCCTTCAATGGAAAACTTCACGCAGGTCGGGCTGGGAAGGGTGACAGGGTTTGCAGAGCTCTGCTGCCTGCAGCTTTGGCCGGAGCGTGTGGCAACAGCACCTCACAGCCACATCCTGCTTTAGTGACAGCAGGGAGAGCTGCTGTGCTGTCCTCCCTCCCGCCTCATCCCTGCCACCGGCTGGGAACAGAGCCAAAACCGCCCGGGTGCTCTGCAGGGAGCTCCGACCGGCCCTCCTGGCGAGGAGCTGGACACGCTCTGCCTCCTTCCTTCCTCTGCCCTGTAAACTTGCTGACAGGTCCTCCCTCGTGTTTTATTCAATGCCTGAATCGGTCTTTCTTTGCGTCTCCTCTCCAGAAATGATAAACTTGTAGATATTGTTGCTCTACAAACTCAAACCTGCATGCTGCACCCCTGCTGGATTTTGGACATTTCTCTGTATTTCTGACCTGCCTCTTGGTAATCTGCGTTTGCTGGATTCCAAGAATCTTCCATGGGAGATGTCACCATCTCTGTTTCTCACTTCCTCTTTGACATTATGATAGAAGAAACGAGTTTACCTACTCAGTCAGCTTGGTCAGAGAAAGGGGAAGGAGAGGCTCGCTCTTGCTGAAAGGGCCATGTTTATCAGAGCTCTGAAATCTCCTCACTGTTACATTGCAAATAACCGAGCAGAAAGACAGCTGCTGTGAGCATTCCAACGGGGATGATCTCTCATCCTCCCCTTGTGCTGGCTTGGGGATAAACCTGACCCAGAAGTGCACCAATTCAGATAATTAAATGAGCAGAAAATTATCCCTTCAGTAAGGGGAAGCCTTTTCTGCTCCATGGGGTCTCCCATTCCTCACAGGAATCAGAAAAGGCACATCAGAGAGGTGTTTTCCCACTCACCATGTTGTTACTCCCACCCTTTTTCCTGAGCATCACTTCAGCTGGTTGCATCTCCCTCTGCTTTTCCAGAGGTCAGAGAGCCTTCCCTGCTCCCGTGGGAAGCCCATGGGAGCCAGTTGGGATGCTGAGGGCACACATACAGCTGGAGAACCAGAGAGCCCCAGGCTCAGGGTTGTGCTTGGTCCTACTGTGGATTAACCCCCCAGTCCTCGCTGCTCAGGGGCTCGGGTTTCTCCGGGAGCAGGACTCAGAGGTCTCCTCCCCAGCCTCCCTCCCGCTGCGGGAGTTACGTAATTTGCTGGGGAAGTTTTGGTAAAGCCACAGGGGCTGAGTCTTGCTGACATATTTTAAGCTCTTACAAAATACACATCACATCACTGGTCGATGGCGCAGAGGCAAAGTACTTCCAAAAATGCTTAAAACCCATGCGTGGAGCACCCATCTCCAGGCCTGAGTCAGCAGCAGGTCAGACTCCAGCTGTCACCACGTGCCCTGTGCTCAGCTTGCCCCCGTGCTCCCAGCAGGGCTGCAGAGCCAGGTTAGGCTCCATTGGCCATAAAATACCTGGACAGAAGTGATGCTGGGCTGAGCAGGGGCTGCCACTGCAGTCGGGATACGCTGCTGTCCCAGGAAACCCCATCCATGGGCAGCTTGGTGTGCCCTTAGCAGTGGAACTCCACACTGGGACAACGCGGTGGGGAACGGGAAGGACCAAGGGTTTCCCAGGCAGGGGAGCCGCAGCCCAGCCGTGCCTGCCTGGAATTGTCTGCAGGAACCACAGCAACGCCGGGGTCTGCGCTTCACAGGGCACCAAGGGCTCAGTCGGTGCTCGCCCTGAAATTTGACCTAATGAACCACGAAGCTGAAGAAATCCATGGCTTTTCATGTAAAACACGGAGAAGCAAGACCCGAGTAGGCGAGGAGTGGCTGCCAGAGAGCACCAGGGGTGCAGCCCTTGGAAAGCCGCTGTGTCAGAGGCAGCCTCTGCCCCACTTCCCCATCCTGGGGCTGGTGATGCGAGTGAGGCCACTTCCTGCCAGGTTTGTGACACGGGCAGGGGGAAGGCAGAAGTGCAGGCAGAGGGGAGCCAGAGGGGCAAAGCACTGCCACAAAGAAGGACAAGGAGAGGGGCGAGAGCCACGACACAGGGAGACCCCACATCCCACTCCCACTTCGCCATGTCCCTGGTGGAGACGATCCGGCTGTGGCAAGAAGGGGTGTGTGCAGCGGACAGGAAGGAGTGGAGTGCTGCCCTGGATGCCTTCAGGGCCGTCCAGAACCCCCCTGCCAAAATCTGCTTTAACATCGGCTGCATCCACCTTGTCCTGGGGAAGCTGGCGGAGGCAGAGCAGGTAAGGTGCAGCACCCAGGGCCGCTCATCCCCTCACCTCTTGGACCTGCCAGACAGACAGACACGGTGGGGAAGAGAGGAATGAAGGAGAACAGTCTCAGGGAAGGATTGGGGGCGTTTTAAAGCTGTGAGGACGGAGGACAGCCCTGGGCTGCCAAACCTGTTCTCCCAGTGAATCAGAGGTGAGGCACCAGCAGTGGTGCTCACCCTCCTTCTCTCCAAGAGGTGACCACAGTGGTTCCAGCTCAAAAACCCCAGGAACTTGGTACAGGCTGTCTCCCACCCAGTGCTGCAGCCCACAGAGCCCAGCTCAGGCCACTTGGCTAAGGCAGGACAGGTCCAACTGCTCTACGCCCTCAGTTTTTTAAAGGTGTCCCGTTTTCACCCCCTTTTTGACCCACTCCTACCTCTGCAGGCATTCACCCAGAGCATCAGCTGTGACAAGCACCTGGCAGTGGCTTATTTCCAGCGGGGGACCGTGCTTTACCGGAGGCAGAAGTGAGTGGAGGGGTTTAAAGTTTGACTTTTGCCACTTATGGAGATGCCAGCCTTCAACTGAGGAGGGCCCCAGGCAGGTTGGTACCCCAGAGACCAAACTGGAACCCCTCGAGGTCAAACAGGCTCCCTCCCTTCAGCACTGCAGTCAGGGATTAACAGCAGCGCCAGAGCCTCTCTCCTCCCCTGGGGTGTCTGAAACACTGCAGGGATAGAGGGGAGACCTGACTGAACTCACCAAGCTTGGGTACAGGCTTAGGGCAGGCAGGCTGCCACCACGAGCTGGTGACACCCCTGTCCTCTGCTCCACAGCCACGGAAAGGCCATTGAGGATTTCAAAGAGGCGCTGGCCCAGCTGCGAGGCAATCAGCTCATCGACTACAAGATCCTGGGGCTGCGCTACAGGCTCTTCGCCTGCGAGGTGAGACACGCTTGGATCCCAAAGGGCTCTTCTCCAGCACAAGAAGCCCAAGGAGGAGACAGCCAACCTCTCTTTGTACCTTGCAAAACCCAAGCGAGCTGGTGCAGTGCCACTGCCCCTCTCCCGCCCTCCTGGCAGCGGTCCGGCTGCTCCCAGAGCTCGTTCCCTTGCTCCCGTCCCTCCGGCAGATTCTGTACAACATCGCGCTGGTGTTTGCCACGACGGAGAACTGGAAGAAGGCTGAGGAGCACCTGACTCTGGCCATGAGCATGAAGAGTGAGCCCCAGCACAGCAAGATCGACAGGGCGATGGAAGCCATCCTGGTGCGGAGGAGCAGCCACCGTGCTCGCTCCCAGCAGCCCCTCAGGGAGAGGGAGGGGAATCCCACTGGCAGCACACCCACCTTTCAGCAGGATCGAAACACAGGGGGGACACGAGCCCGTGGGAAGGGCTGTGGGTCACTGGGGAGGCAGGGGTGGGAAGAGGGGATTCGAGGACCCTATCAGGGCTGGGATCTCTGCCACGGTGCGGGTTTGACTCGATGGAGCAGACCCCAAGCCCAGAGGCAGAGGGAAGGGGACATTCAGCAGTCCCTGCTCTCACCTCCAAAGGCTCCATGACTTCTCTGTGCTACAGAAGCAGAAGCTCTGTGAGCTGGTGGCCATTCCTGCGGGGAAGCTCTTCAGGCCAAATGAAAAGCAAGTGGCTCAGCTGGAGAAGAAGGACTACCTGGGAAAGGCAATGGTAAGGAAGAATGATGTTATTTGTTCTCCTCAGGGCTGAGGAGAGCTGCTGACTGACTGCCTCCTCAGCACTCCCCTGAGCTCTGTCTGCTGCCTGGTGGGCAGCCAGAGATAGGGAGCTGCTCTGTGCCTCAGGGATCCCCCCAGGTGTGGAGAGAGGGATGGTACACAGGGATCTCATGAGAAATAGGGACAGGGACTCTGCAAGAATACAGGAGCTAAAAGCGTGTTCCTGCTGAGCATGGCCTATTTCCAGTTTGTCTCCTCAGTGAGGCATGAGGGACAGTCACCAACAGCTGGAAAGATCCCACTGGAGCTTAAACTTGAGCCAATAAATTTTCAGGGGTGGGGGAAAGAAGCTGTTTAACATTTGACACCCACAAACAACCTCCAGCTCTTCCACTGCTCTGTTTGAGATGGGCTTTTCAGCTCAGATAAGCGAGCAAGCTTTTCTTCTGTGAGTCTGTGAAATCCAATCCCTGGGACACTACCCTTGGGCTCAGGTCCTGGGAGGCAGCACTCCTCCAGAAGAGGAACCAGGCACTTGGGGAATCAGACAGCAGAGAGCCAAGCAGCTCCCTGAGTGCCACGGGAACCCCAGAAACATGCACAAAAACATGTATCAACCTTCTAAATTACATTTAAGGTCACCTGTAGGAGGTACGGGTTTGAGCTGGACACTTTGGCTCCCTCCAACATTTGTGATTGGAACAGAAAGGGAAACTTTCAGGGTTTAACGTCTCAAGCCACAGTAACAGCCAGGCAAAGAGCAGAGAACTACCACAGCTGGGAGGGAAGCTTTGGTGCCAGAGGCACTCAGCCTGTAGTCCAAGATGCTTAGTCTAAAATCACAGCCCCTCCTGAGCCTGAAGCATCCTGAGGAGCTTGGCTTGGCCAACAGCAAAGGAGGAGGGTGGACATCAGAGGTCTGAGAGAGGTCTACAGGCACCAAGTCACCCTCTCCCTGTCTGTGGCTCTAGGTGGTGGCATCTGTGGTGGACAAGGACGATTTTTCAGGCTTTGCTCCCCTCCAGCCACAGGTAAGACTCCGTCCGTGAACAGCACGCTCAGCGCGGGACAATGGGTGGCCGTCCCCGCTCTGTGCCGCAGCGGGCAGCGAACAGCAGCGCCCCCCCGAGCTCTGTGAGCCCGCCTGGGGCGGGGGCGGGCGCTGCTGCCCCGGATCAGCTGCTCCCTCCATCATCAGGAAGCGCATCCCAAACCACCCACAGCTGTGGCTGAGGTTAAGCGGGCTCCCTGACGGGGGAAGTAGTGGCCGGGGTGATGGCTCTCGGCAGGGAGCTGTCCCTGACCCTCCCCAAAGGGCTCATCAGGGATTAACTGCCTAAACCTGAGTGGAGAAACAAGGGCAGTTCTGCTCCCGATTTCCATCCTCCTCCCCATTCCTGAAGTCCTTTGCATTTCCCAGACGATGTAGTGGCATTTTCCCCTCTCTAAAGGCGTCAAGAGTTTTTACAGGACTTTCTGTGAGGATATGGGGGAAGCGCAGTATAGCACCGTTGCACAAGGTACATTACACCCTTCTCAATGCAGACAGGTGCTGACAATGTCAATCCTCTGTGAGCTGAAACTAAAATCAGGAGTGAAAAGAGGATTGTGCCTCTGAAAACCAACCGTAGGTGGAAGAATTTGGAACCCGTCTCTTAGAAGGAGCACAGCCAGTGATATTCCTCATGGCACTTAAGGCACCAGCATGGGGAGGAAGGAACAGTGCTGGGCTGAGGGCAGACATGGTAAAAGGCTGCAGGATATTTCTGCAAAGCAAACAAAATCCTCTGGATTACTGGTCTTTTCCTTTTTGTCTTCCTGTTGGCAGGCCTCTGGTCCTCCACCCAGACCCAAGACCCCAGAAATCCTCAGGTAAGTTGGATGAAGGATGGATAACACTGCCAACCCACACAGCCAGGCACAACCCTGTCCTGCACTATCACAGCCCAGCAACCAGCCTAAAACTCAGGGGAAACAGGGAACAGATGGTAGAAACAAGAGGCCTGGATTCTCCCTGTGAAGCAAAACAGCACTGCCAGCACTCCTGACTTGCGCACTGCTCCCGCACCCAGGGCCCTCAGAGGGCAGCCACACCGCGTCCTGTACGAGTTCATCCCCGAGACCGCCGAGGAGCTGCAGGTCCTGCCAGGAAACATCGTCTTTGTCCTGAAGAAAGAGAAGGACAATTGGGCTACGGTGATGTTCAATGGAAAGGTACCAGGAGGGTGCTGGGCACGAGGGGCAGAAGGCAGATTGTGGTTGAGGTTCTGCAGAGGCAGAGCCTTGCCAACAGCAACTAAAGTTTCTGACTGAAGTCCCTTGTGTCCACCCTGGCTTAGGCCACAGGGTTCAGTGACATCCATTCAACCTGCAGAAACTAAAACTCAAGCCTCAGGGGCCCTCCTGGATTCAGGCGAGGGCGAGGACACACCCAGTTGTGTCCTGCAGCAGTGGGCTGCCTTCCTGCCAAGCAATCTCTACTCATCTCTCCTTCCCCTGCAGAAAGGGATCGTCCCCTGCAACTTCCTCGAGCCCGTGGAGCTCCTGAACAAGCTGCATGTCCAGGTGAGGAGGCCCAGGAGAGGCGATGTCCTGGGGAGGGCAGATCCCCACACCTTCCCCCGCCTCCCAGTAGGACCCAGATCTGGGACTCCCTGCCCCTCGTGACGCTGGGGTTGGCTCTTCTGGCTCACGCTCACCTTACCACGAGCTGAGAGATCTGCAAACACTGCGTTGGTGGTGCCCTGGCGGTGGCTGGCAGTGCTGGGGAGATAACGGGGAGCAAAGTCCCCCGTGCCCAGCTCGAGAGCCCAGACAGGCTCTGGGAAAACAGCAGGTTGGAGCGGGGGCTGTACAAGGCAGCAGCACCACAGCCGCTTAGGAAGGGTGGGATTGACAGCACTGCCTTTTTCCCATTGGCACAGGAGGAAACCCCTGTGGAAGACGAGATCCCCGAGTCTCCCACCTCCACCGTGCCGGAGAAGCCGCGGCGGCCGGCGCCAGGTCAGCACGGGGAGCTGAAGGGATGGGGACACGGGGCTGGAACCACCAGCAGCAGCTCTGAGGTGCCTTCCTCCCAGCAGCAGGATGAGGTGCTGTGTCCTCACCCTTAAAGACCAGGGCTAGGGTTCGTCTCCATCTTGTTCCTGGCCCCATTTGTAGTCAAGAATTGGGAGAAATTAGAGGAGAGAGAGACAGCAACTGCAGTGCTGAGGATGAAGTAACATAGGGTAACATAGCAAGTCCCTCTGGGCTCTTAATTAGCATGGTGACTAATGAGAAAAAGGGCCTGGAAATAGGAATGGGGCAAGAACCAGCTTGGACTAAAAGGTTCCTTATAGGCTTCTCCTTCAAGCAGGGCACCCGTGATAGTTTCAGTGCTGCTGTGAGCTGGGCTAGGCTTGATGAAGCTGTGGTTGCCCTGGGAAGGGAATTCCTGGCTGGCATTACCCAGTGTCCCACATCCCAGGCCTGGGGCAAAGATGGTGACACCAGGGCCACCACATTGCCCCAGAACAGATGGTTCAGGTTGCTGGAAAGCTCAAATAGGGCTCTGCCGCCAGCATCTGCACTGCTGCAGAGTCTGGAATGGCTGTTTAAACTGGGAGGTTCATGTGGGAGTGGGAGCTAAGCCTAGAGCTGGGAGGAACAACTGGCAATTGCCCTCTCTAGAAACACATCACCTGGTGCTCACAGGTGGGAGCCTGTGGCTGAGCTGTGAGCTCCACAATGCTGCAGGAAAAACCCTTTTGGGGTAGGAAAAAGTCACCATGCAGAGACTGTGCTGCCCGGATGTTAAGGTGCTGCACTCTAGTCTGGCTATCAATGACCAACCAGCTTAAAAAAAATAGAATATGTGGAGAAGAGATGGCTGAGAGGGGTCCTCATCCCTGTCTGTCAGCATCTGCAGGGAGGGGACAGTGCATGGACCAGGTGCTGCTCCCAGGGCCACGGGCAGAAACTGATGCCCAGGAAGTTCCACCTGAATATGAGGAAGAACTTCTTTCCTGTGCAGTGACCAAGCACTGGAAGAGAGGCCAGAGAGGGTGTGGAGTCTCCCTCACCGGGGATATTCCAGAACCGCCTGGACACAATCCTGTGCCATGTGCTCTGGGATGACCCTGCTTGAGCTGGGGGGTGGGGCCTGATGCCCCACTGTGGTCCCTTCCAGCCTGACCCGCTCTGGGATTGTGTGAGAACCAATTGCCAGCCCCCTGCTCTGAGGTGGGCCTGAGCCAGGCAGTGGTGGGGAAAGGTGGGCCAGAAGATGGCTCATGACGGGACAGGAAGGGCTCACGTCCCCAGCAGAGCAGCCCCAGAGGAGTCCAGAGGTAAAGCTGACACAGAAGACAGCTGCGGCTCACAGAATTAAGGACAAACAGCTCATGGACACAACAACCCCAACAACCATCTTTATGGCACCAAAAGCCATCTTGGATCTATTTATTAGTGGGATCATGTTCAACACTGTAGCTCAGTCTCTTCCTGGAAGGAGCACAGTTGTGCCAAAACACTGCCAAAATGTAAATCAGATCCTCATGAAGTGGCTTCAACAAACCTGCATGAAAGCACCCTGCCTGGAGGTGTGAGTTTAGCTTTACAGCCCCAGTGAAGGACAGGGATTGCCTTTGGTTTTCAGGGTGGACCCAGGGAGATCAGAAAAGCAGAGACACTGAAACCATCAGGTCCCATGTTTATATCTTCTGAATCCACCCATGAAAGACATCCCACCCCTACAGCTCCCATCCCCGCAAGAGGGAAGGCACGGAGCCCAAACCTCTGCCCAGTGTTGTATCCAGACCTTACAGACGGGCCCCTGTGGCAGATGCTGTATCCATTCGAGGGACCACGGCTGGCCCCAGGGTTGGTTGGTGTTGCTGGAGATACTGACGGGCTGCAGGAGGCCTGGCTGTGTATTTAGACACCACTTACCCCATCCCACGTGCTGAGCCACCTCTCTCCTCCTCCCCAGACCACGTTCCTGCTTCTGCGGCGCAGCCGAGAGACGCGGCAAAGGTAACGCCTGTGAGCACAGGCCCCAGGGTCCTGCTGCTGGTACAAACCTGCAGCTGCCAGGAAACTCAGGGCTGCTTTCTGGGAATTCTGCTCCAGGTCCACTCCCCGGTGGCCCTGGGGCTGCGATCAGAGCCCCCACCATATGACTCTCATCTTAGTTGACCTGAGGCACCTGAGAAGGGATACACAGGAGAGGGCCTGGCTGGAATGCACATGGCTCCTGGGCAGGGTCAGTGCATCAGAAAGTCACACTGGGATGAGAGTTGAGAAAAAACAATTCCAACTCAAAAAGAAGAATGAGGTGGTTGGAGGGTGGACACAGCTCTAATTTAGTCACCTCAAAGCCACAATTTGGTGCCAAGTGCCCAATCTATTACTGAGCTCTCCCCTGGGACACGCCTGGGGCTCCCAACCAGCCAAAGTCCAACCATAGCTTGGGTGGCACAATCTAATGTAGGCAACAGTTTCCACGTGCCAGCCCCTCCCCCTGCCCTTGCCAAGCCACACGAGGTGACATCCCATTCCCTGCCCCAGGACACTGAACCAGCTGTCTGCAGCCCCCACATCCTCAAGGTGCATTACAAATTCACGGTTGCCCTGAGAGTCGATCCAGGCCTGTCGTACACGGAGCTCCTGGACCTGGTTTGCAAGAAGCTGGAGCTGCAGCCCGAGCACACGGAGCTGAGGTGAGGCCCTGCCCGCCACAGGGAGCCAGAGCCGAGCTCCCAGAGCTGCTCACCTCGTCCCCTGCACACCAGGTACCAGCCTGCGGAGGGCCAAGAGCTGGTGACTCTGAGTGCAGAGAACCTGGGGGCGGCTTGGAGCCAGAGCAAGGACAACTGCCTGACGGTCTGGTGCGACGGCACAGAGGTCAGCGGCAGCTACAGGGGACAGCACCTCCTCTTCCCTCTCCTGCCCTTTCTGTTCTTGCCGCAAGCGCAGGTTTGCAGCTTTCCCCAGAAGCCAGCGAGCTCTTGCAAGGCAGAGGGGCAGAGTGGGTAGGGGGGAGCAGAGCTTGTCTGCCTTACCCACAGAAGAACAGAGGGTACAGAGGAGCGGCAGCCAGGAGGTGCATTCCTCACAGCCTGTTTCCTGCCCCAGGGACGGGGGTTTGTACCACACAGCAAACCAGAGGAGCCGCACGAGGGGACGGGACCCACCCACGTTGTAGCTCAGTACGATTATGAAGCCACCCAACCTGAAGACCTGGAGTTTCAGGCAGGAGACGTGATCCTTGTTGTATCCAAAGGTAATCTGCTCCTCCTGGGAGGGAGCTCCCAGCTCTGTGGCAGCAGTAGAGCTCCTCCAGCTCTCCTGTGGGATTCCCATCCACACATCCCTGTTAGATACACTTCTTCCAATATATTTTAATCATGCCCCTGTTTCCACTGCCCCCTTCCAAAACATGTAAGACAGGAGTTCCACTTGGGCTGTGTTTAAGCTTACTGAGAACAGTGGATTTTTTCAAGCAGATTCCTCATTTTGTGTGCTGTCCCCACAACGGGAGCAGGCTCTTACTCCTGTTCCTTTCACCTGGTACCTTTTCCCATCTGCTTTTAAGGGTACAATCTTCCATTAGTCTTGATTCTGTTCAGTATTAGTCTTTGGTGCTTCTATGAGAATTGAGGCTTAAATAGACTAAATCTCAGCAAGATCAATGAAGAATTATATACAAAGGACATGCTCCCCTCCTCATTTGAGCCTCGAGTGAAATCAAGACATCAGGAGTAAGTTTTAAGGCAAACCGCCCACGACAGTTTGCTATCTGTAGTTCTGTCACTCTTTTGTGGTGGCTGGCAGGTTTTGGCAGTATACAAGCAATGAGTCCTCCCTCTACCCTCTGACAGGTCAGTTTTTGCACCATGCAACACTGACAACCCCCCACCTTCTGCAAATCCTACCTTCCCCTTCATTGCTGAGCTAAATATTTCCCATTACAAAGTTGGTTCTTACCTCATTTGGTCCCCCCACAGCAAGGTTTTCAGAGCTTCTAGGCTCTTCTCAACCCAGGGCAGCAGAGGCTTTGGGGTTTGTTTGGGGTTTTTTATGTGAACATGGAAAACAGCTGACAATACACTCCAGGTGTATCCTGAAGAGGACAGACCAAGGTCTCAGATAATCTCCTTGCTCTCCACACTCACTTTGTTTCCACTCAAAGCAGTTTCCAAGCCCCTTGGTCTCTATTTTGATCTAATTTCCCACCCCCATTTGACATTCCTCCTCACTTTACAGCTTTGTTCTCTTCCTCATCCCTCCCTTTCCTCCACATTCCACTCCAAGTGGCTCCAAGTCTGATCAGCAGAACACCTTAAACTGGTGATCTCAGGCCTGCCTGCAGCACCTGGAGGTGATGGTGCTCCTGTATCTCCCTAGGGGGACAAAAGCTGTGTCAATTGTCTCTTCCAGTGAATGAAGACTGGTTTGAGGGCCAGTGCAATGGCAGGATTGGCATCTTTCCGTCTGCGTTCGTTCAACAGCCCAACACTGAACACCCAGAGAAGTGATTCCAGAGGAATTTAAAGTTGTGGAGAGAAATTAAGAATTTAACTACTGCCATTAAGCAGTTTCCACATTAATCCCTGCATCTGAAAATGAACTTTAAATGTTATTGCTACTTGTATTAAAAGCTTTAGACTTTCTTTTACCTTTTGCAATGTTCTCTAGAACAGGAACTTGTTAAGAAGTTGCTAATTCCTGTTAGGAATACATTCACTCCTAAATCCTGTGCTTGCCAAGAGACTTGCCCTCTTCCCCCATTCTTAAAAAAGCTTTTACACAGATATGCCAGGAGCTGGGAAAACCCACAAGGTGGCACAACCTAGATTTACAGCCCTGCCAGCAGATCCACAAGGGGAAGTGATGTTTAGGAAGCTACAGACCAGGAAAGCATTTGCTTCCTTAAAACATTGCTGCCAACCCCAAGGGCTTGGGAGACACCACACAGCCTCACCCTGCTCCAACTCACAAGTCAAATTTGCAGAGACTTTAAAGCTCCCACCAATAAGACATTTTTTTCACCACTGGGAGCTGGGCTTCAAAGCTTTTCCTGATCAGTCAAAAGAGACAATAACTTAGAAAGACACAGCCTGGAATCCCAGAGCTTTGCTCCAAAGGTGCTAAGGAGGGCAGTGGCTTCCCCACTCTGGATTCTACCACATAAGTCCTGGACAACCCCACTGCCCCAATAACCTAAACAGCACATTTATTTTTAAAGGAACTTATTCTGGAGACAGTAACAGCTGTCACTTCCAGAACATCTCTGGAGTTTTCTGAGACACACCTGGAAGCATGAAAACAGCCAACATCCTGACCTGCAGGAAGGTCAATGGCAGAAGGATCCATGTCCTCCACCTCCCACTGCACCTGCTCTACCAGGATGAGTCTGCAACTAACGAGGAGCTTTGCAAGCTACTCCCCTCCCAGATTTTTGGTTCAGTATGGGAAACACACTACACAGGCTGCACAAAACCACAGGCCAATTATCTATTACCAAGCCCAAGTCAGAATCGTGATTTATTTAGGTTTCTTTCCAAATTAAAAAAACAATCTTCAAACCTTCTTCTGGCTTCTCCAGAAAAATAACGTGTTTTTAAAGGCCTGAAGCCAAGTCACCCAGGAAATAAATGCTACACACAGACCTGGATGGAGAGAACATGGTTTAATTAAAGGCAAAGCTGATTTCAGCAGCTGCAGTTCTTGCACAGACAGACAGAAAACACAAAAGAAGCTTACGACACAAACCAGTTCCTGTTGGGGCCCCCTCCCTCGCTCCCCCAGGGGCTGGGGGCGGCCGGGGCGGGCGCGTTCCCGAGGCCGGGTGCTCATGCACAAGTGGAACGGTGCAGCTGGGGCCTGGCCCTGCCGGGATGAGATGGTGATCCTGGTCAGCTCGTCTGGGTGCAAGAGTCAGTGACGGTGCAAACGCGGGAATGCCGCAGCTGCCTGGGTGCACAGCTCGGACACACACCGGGAGGGGACACACAGGGGTGGGCGGGATTACCACCGGGTGGGAACTTCACTTTTTGGACTTGTTAAAGGAAATACAGCTTCGAAATGCAACACAGAACAGTGATGTTGCTAAGGTGGAGCTCGTGGGGAGCTGCTCGTACCCCCGAGAGTTACTGGATCTCCTCCGCCTTCCCTTTTTGTATTCTCTGGGGCTGCCCAGACTCCAGTGTCACTTCGGCTCCTGCATGTGCTTTGCTCTGCAGCTGAATTCCAGCCCAGAGATCCTGAATCATCACACAAACCCCTACTGCTAAAAACAGCAAATGGACATTGAGACTGTTTCTGTAACCTCCCTGGGAAACCTAACAAAAACGCTGTCCTTTTCTTTAACAAAGCTTCCAGTCTTCCTTCCCCCTAATAAATAGCAAATAAAACGTTTTTCCTTTTCCTTTCTGCACCTTTTCATCTATGAACAGCACTATGCTGCTTCCGTGTGTCCACGGGTGCCTTGGATTTCCTTCTGGCACTGAAAGCTCGGGGCTGCAGCTGGGACGGGTCTCTGCAGAGCTGACCTGTGCCCGGCCCGGCGTGCGGACGCCCCGCGCTGTCCGGGCTGCCTGTCGGACTGACCCAGCCCTGCTGGACCCCTGATTATTTTCTGCGATGGCAATGAAACTACGAGCGTTCAGCAAAGATGGGAGGATGGAAAGAAAAAGACAAAACCAAAACAAAACAAAAAAGAACCCCCATTGAAAGTTTTCTACCTACCTATTAAAATGAGTCAGGCTGTGAATGCACAGACTAGCCTGCCCTTTGTGGGGCTAGCCACTATGCTACAGTAAAATGTACAGGAATCACACATTAATTTAAAACCCCATAGCAGTTAACTTGCTTTCCAGCAGAGTGCTGCGATGCCCCATGTCACCCATTGTAGCTCAAACACCTACTGAGAGGAGGGCATTTCATGCTGGAGTCTCTAACCCACCTGTGGGCTGGCCAAAGCCTCTGGGTGAAGTGGTGCCAAGTGCCAGACTCTCCTTCATGAAACTCCTTCGCTAGCCCAGGAGACAGAGCCCCACCCTGCCACCAACCACCTCTGACCCGGGCAGCAGCTGGGGCTTTCACTGCTACACACTGACTATGAAGCACGTCTGTGTACGGAAGAATTCAGTGTGATTTTACTACTGAGATAGTAATAAAGATGTTTAGGAGTAATTTCAACTACATTCTCAGTCAGCAAAGCAATCATTAATGGATTCCTATTGTATCTCCCCAAAGAGAGGAAAAAGATTGAGAAGTTCTCATTAGCTTCTCCCATCTGCCCTTCGCTCTCAGCTTTTGCTTCCCATGTGGCTGGGGACATGCACGATGGAGAAGGTGAGAGGCGGTGATATCGGGTTACTGAGTGAGCCAAACAGCAGTTCCTCTCTCCCTCCCAAGGGCCCGGGGATGGGAGAGTTCCTGATGTTGTTTGCTTGCACTGCAGACGTTTTGTGCACACTCAGTGGGTCGGTGGAGCACTTACGCCCTCCTGACAGCAAGGAACAGAAGAGAGGGCTGCCACCTGCACAGGACTGTGTGTGCCAGTCCCGCAGACCCAACATGCCATGGTTTATGGAGCCGTCGTTTGCCAGGGTTGCCTCCTCTGTCTCAGTGCGGTGGGTTCATGGCGCCTTGTCCGCGCTGCTGCTTCTGCTTCTGCTGCATCAGCAGCTGCTCCAGGGCCGAGGGGCCGGGGTGCATCATGGAGCTGGACCAGATGGACTAAAAGCAAACAGCCAACACTAGCACCTTCTTGTGTTAGACAGCCCCCTCTGCCAGATGGGAAAGCAGAGACAGTGTTCTATATTCTCCCTCTGTATCACTCATACCTGGCTTATCACAAAAGTTAACCAGGCTTCAAAGAAGATCTTCTAAAAAGAGGCTCCCTGGAAGAACCTTATCCTCCTCCAGAATCCTCATTACCATAAAAATTAATCCCACATTAACTATTACTAATTTTGGACTAGTCAAAGCTAATGTTAAAATTTCTTCCAGTTCTGCCAGCCCGGGCTTGTTCCACAAAATACTCAAAACCAGCAGGAACTGGAAATCTGTGACGCCTCCCTGCACTGGTGACACCTCCCACACTGCCTGCATAAGTGAATCTGCAGGAAAAACCTTTGGCTCCTGGTGCTGAGCTCTGACACTTGCAGCAGGCTAACGCCCACCACCGGCCCGTCCAGCCCTGCAGACCCATTCCTGAGCACACCCTCAGTCAAACCTACCTTCAGGCTCTCCATAAGCACAGCTGAGGAGTCCTCCATGGCCGGAGGGCCTTGGGCTGCCCAGGTACCACTGGGAGTGCTGGACTGGTGCCAGCTGCTCTCTGAAGATGACGATGTTGCTGGGAGATAGTCCAGACCAAACCCTCCCATTGCTAAAACGGCAGAAAGGCAAGTTCAAAGTGACACGGCAAAACCACTGTGTAACAAACATCAGCTGATGGTGACTGGCAGCTCCCTGTGACCCTGGAACCCGGCACTTGCCTGGCTTATCTGTTTTCCAGCGGTCCGCGACTCTCCGGTCTCTGTTGTCTGGAGTCCCAATGGGTCCAAAGTTGGAGAAGGGAACAGAATTGTGGTTGTGGGTTGGAGGAGAGCTTGGCAAGCTGCTGGGGTTGGAGGAGTGAGGAGACTGGCTGGCTGGTGTTGAATGATCTAGTGATTACAAAGCAAGAGGAAAAAAAGTCAGCAGAGACAGCAGGAGCCATCCAGTTTTTAATTTCTTAATGCTGCTGCGAATTCTGCCATCATCCAGTTCGCTACAATGCTGAAGGTCAGTTTTTTATTCCCTCCATTACACGAGTGTAATGCAAATTCCTAAGTTATGAGTGAAAAATTTACAGGAACAGAATGACTGTGTTTAATGCTTCCAGAAAAACAAAAACCAGGAAAGCCAGTGTTCCCCATGTCTCTTGAAGAACTTGTCTCAAACTAAAACAATAACTGTCTCCAAGCTTGACAAACCAACAGAAAAATTATATTAGACTTTGAGGAGTTTGCAAGTTTACAACTCCAACTCCCAAGTCTGGGAAGGTTTTACACTTCTGTGAGTCTTAAAGCAATTCAGACCAGAACTCAACAGTGAGCAAAAGAGGAGAGGGAGCATGACAGCCTGTGCACAGGCAGGGCAGAATGAACAGAAAAGAGAAGGGAGAGAAAGCTGAAGTCATATGAGCCAAAAATCCTGCTAGAATAAAAGCACTTTGCAACTCCTTCCATTTCACCCACAATGGCTTTCCCTGGTTGGTTGCAAAAGTCCCGGTGCAACCAAACATCTCACCCAGTGCAGATGTTGCTTAAAATCCACTAATTTCTTAGATTCAACTAATTCCTCTCTCACGCTCTTCCAGATGTTTAGTGAGATTAAAATTATGATGTAATAGTTATGGTTTCTGCCTTTAAGATAATTACTAACGAAGAAGCTGGTTTGCTTTGTGGGCTGCTTAACAGTAAAAAACCAAACCCAACAAAAACCACTACTGTTGTATTTTCCTCCACTCTTCAGTCACACAGTTTTCTTTTTCAAATATCTACATTATGAAATCCAGTTCTTCCTGCCTTTTCTAAAAAAAGCAACACTGAAAGTATACGGTTGTCTGAATTAAAGCCCTACTCCCAAATGGCTGTCAGGAAATTGAGTTAAAGAGATTTCAGGATTTAACACCTCCTACAACATTTGTCCTCTCAACTACTTAAATTAAAATCCAGATTCTTATGCTGTATTAATTACAGAATCCCCTCGTATTTCTGAGGAAATACAAAGTAAAACAGAAACCTTCAGAGACCTTGTCAAGCAGATGTGGGTCTTTTTTATTTTCCCCAGGTTACATATAACTTACAGTTGGTTTAGAATTAACTCAAATCCTTTTAAATCACTAGACACAAGAAATACCACACCAGGATTACCTGAGCTGGCTGGAAGGGATGGAGACCACGGAGTCCCTTCAAAGAGAGAATAGAGTGAAGTCTCCTGATGGGCAACTGAAGGGGTGACTTCTGTTTTTGTGCTGGTATTCATGTTTTTTCCATATACCTCATTGAACACACTGTTGTTCGGATATCTTTCCTGAAAAAAAACAATGGAACCATTTAGATGTCAGATTTATTTCAAACACTGAGACTGTACAAAGGAAACAATTATAGTTCAAAATATTTCCTAACTCCTTTTTCACCTCCCAGCCCCATCTTCTTTGACCATTTAATTTAACATGAAGTCCAACACATTCTGTATCAGGACAGACTTCTCCTGGCTGGACTGCAAAGTCTTCATGAAATCTTCAGATTCCCAGTAGGCAGAAAAGTTGATTAAAGACCCTGCTCAATTCTCTGGAAGAGAACAGGTAATTCATTGCTCTGGAAATAAAAACCTACACACCACAGCACCCTGAGATGCATCTTTTCAGTCAATTCCATGACTTCACTAAGAGCAAAGGGCCCATGAACCCAGCAAGATTCAATAGTACATCTGCAGAGCTACAGCTAAGATGAATTTGGGAAGAAAACTGATAAAGGCAAAGACTAAATTTGATACAAACTGAAATTAGGCATCCATTTGAATTTCTTTCAGGTTTTCCACTGGTTTAACAGTGAGCTGAAACAGCAGAGTGTGGGACTCTGGTTCTCACTTACCTGATTAAGAGAAAAGCCACTGAGGGACAGGAAAGATGATGACTGAGACATCAACTCTGATGGTTTTTCCAGCAGGGACTTCTTCAGAAACCAAAAAGGGGAAAAGAGAAGTTAGTGCTCAGTGTAGGGAACACGAGCTCTGTGTTATCAGAAACTGCCAAAGTGAGTTTGGTCACATTCACAACCTTTCTTGCTTTTTAGCTCCAGCACCTTGGAGGACAGGGGAGGCAAGCTAACAACTGCAAAAAATCAGTAGTTTTTCTACTAACTGTAATTAATATCTAAAAATCAACTACCATGACAGCTGAGAGTCTCAGGCAAACCCCACTGCCAGAACAGCTTTTCATATCCAAAGTCTAGCACTCTGATACATCTAGAGGGGAGATTCCTGCCAAAAGCACCTTATGGTTGCGTAAAACTTTGTACAAACGGGACAGGATCCTTCCCAGTGACCAGAGGACTCCTTCAGACAAGATTAGACTCTTTTATGTGGCTATTGACAGTATTCTTTCAGTTCTGAGAGCATCCCTGCTGCAGAAACATGCTTAGACAGCAAGAGCAGCCAAGTGCTTTTTCAATTAGGTTAAACAGTCCAAGTGTCATTTAGCACTCTCATTTCCATTATAAATTACTGTAGAGAGGAAGAAAAAACCCTAACCCAAGTGTTTTAAAGAAAGGTTCCAAACTCCCCTGGGCTTTCATGTAAAGATATTACGGACCATGACCCTTTCCATCACCTATGCCACATCCCCTCTCACACAGCTGTTATTTCCAGCATAATATTTCTCGTCTTTCAGTTTGGTTCTTACTACGTTTACGGAGTGAAAAACACTGTCTCTGAAACAAGTCTATTCAGAGAAGAAATAGATGAGTTATCATTGACAAAGAAACCAAAGAAAAATTATTAAGCTTGGCTGGCAGACAATGAATATCACCACATTTGGGATCTGGATCACCAAGCCATAGAATTAGCATAAGCCGTAAGTAAAAATTTGTGTGAACCAAAATAAAAGTTGTAGTCTTGTTACAAATAAAACCCTTCTTGCACTCACACCAGCTCAGCATGTCGGATGTTTTAAAATTTATTATTCAAACCACAAAAACCTGAACTAGCATCCCTCTGTCTTTAACACAGTCACAGTATCTGGAATATCTTTGCTTTCATCCTGTAAACTTAAGACAAACAGCCTCATTTTCTTGGCAAGCAGCTCCTAGCTTGTTTGATTTTCAAAGTGACAACTCATTACTTTGAAAGCACATTTTAAAAGACAGACAAAATTCCCACTCTGCATATCCACATGGCTTGCACAGCCAAGAATTTCCTTCCATTTGTCAGCAGACACAACAGCAGGAGCTTCAAAGGAAGCTGCTGAAGCAGCAGCTCGTAGTACCTTAGCAAAGCTATCTAATGAGACAGCAAGGAGTGTCTGTTTTGTGACTGGCTCTTTGGGATGGCATGTAAAATAAGTGAGGAATAGACTTAATCAGAGATTTTGAGTAGAGTCACAAATAATTCCCTGTTACTGCTACTAATCTGAATGAGTAGAATTTAATGAACATGCTTATAGCCATAGTAGAAAGGCATGCTGCACTTTCAGAGGTAATGTGCAGATTCAGCAGCTCTGAGACCCCCCAGCTAGTGAACTAGAAAGGTTTTAATACAAAAATTGTAGGGAAAAAACTCCTCTGTCAAGTATGACTGTACTTCTGTAAGTTACTGTGTATTCATCCAGTTAATTGCTATTTTCTTCCAAAGCCATCTTGCTCTTTTACAATCTCTTCTGCACTCAATAGGGCAGCATCCCCCTGCCTCTATGGGATCTTTCTATGCAGATTATGATCACAGAATCGTATCACAGAATTGCAGAATGGCCTAGGTTAGAAGGGACCTTAAAGCTCATCTCAACACAGGGACACCTTTCACTAGACCAGGTTGTTCCAAGCCCTGTCCAACCTGGCCGTGACCAATTCCAGGGATGGGGCAGCCACAGCTTTTCATCATCCTCACAGGGAAGGATTTCTTCCTAGTATCTCATCTAAACCTATTCTGTCAGTTTGAAGCCATTCCCCCTTGTCCTGTCACTACATCCTTGTTCTTGTGACACTGCACAGCCCAATCAGTGCCCTCCCTTGCCCTTCATTACTAAGCCCACACAACTGCAGAAGAGCAAGTGCATTAAATGATGCATCAACACCTCTCCTGTGGATTGTACTTACAAAAACCCCACAGTTATTATAATTTCTGAAGAAATTAGGAGGCCTGGATTTGGCCCAAAAGCCGTATCATGTGCCCCCATGAAAACTAGCTCAAAAGTGAGGCCAGGAAGTAGACAGGAGGGATGGGGGAGAGAAAGGAATTTCACATTTCTTATCATTTCACAGAAGAAAAGCGATGCCAGTTAAGAGTGAGAAGCAGCAGTATTACATCAAATACATACAAAGAGGCTTCGTCCAGGAAGAGAGGCGAGAGGCCCCAGCAGAGCTGGGTAAAGATCAGGAGGATTAGAGAAAATCAGCTCTTCCTCCTCCTCCAAGGCAGCCAGACTCTTTAACAGGTCCGGAGGAAGCAGAGGGGAGCTCTTGGGGTCCTAGTGACAGAAATGAGCACAGTGAGACAACAGAAGGCAGAAAGAACAGCCAGAGACAGTGAGGGAAGGCTAAGCCAGAGCAGAAGAGAGAACAGCAAGAGGAAGGCAGAAGGCAGCATGCAGAGGGCAAGGTGAGAGTGGTGCTGAGGCACACACAGAGAAAACTCTGAGCAGAAACCACCACCAGCCATGTGGCAGAACGCACATGGGGACAGCACCACGCAGCAAGGTGACAGGCAGAGAGCTTTCATTAATGGAGCATGTGCTTCCCCTTGCATCCAGGCCACACACTGAACCTGTTTCCACATTCACGGACAACTAACAAAATCTTATAATTACTCTTCTACAGCTGACCTGTGAGTAATTTAGGTTTCAAGGAAAATTACATTTGCATCTTCTTATTTTCTCTATTTGGGGAGTGTAAATCCCACGAGACTTATTTCCACTGGTGATGGCTGCTTGCCAACATACACAGCTGACGAGACCCCTGGGCCAGAAAAATCTGCCAAGTGCTGGTCAGGCTGGACATCTCGACTTTTGTAAGGGATGCTTGAAGCACAAGCATCACGGGCACAGCTTCTCTCTGTAGCACAATGTGCTGGCACCTAGGCAAAGTTTCCCTTTTAGGAATGAGGACAAGGTTTTGACCCTGTCTTCATCTGAAAACCACAACCTGACAACAGGGCAGGGGCAGACTCCTGTATATTGTCTGGCTTTTCTCTCAGAAGGACGAGCCAATGATCTCAGCTGACCTTCTCCATGTCCTGAGTGCATTTACAGAGGCACACTCAACCAAAGGTTTAAAAAGACCTCTGTTTAAGCTTCCTTATAAACATCACCAAAAGCACTCAGACAACTCCACAGGGCTGTTAATGAATAACAGCGATTGCTGGGTTTATAAATAGCAACATGAAGCACAACCACACGAACAGAAGCAAAGTATTCCATTACTGCAACCAGGAGCTAAGGAAGTCATTTGGCTCTCTCAATGTGGTGGGATTTTCAGGAAAAACAAACAAACAAATCTAAGATGAGACTGCTGCTACCATCCAGATTTCTCAATCTGACTACGGCAGCCTCAGCCATTCAATTCACTATAGGGATATTAAGAGTTCATCTAAGGTGTAGTAACTCAATTGCAATTGTTTGGATGGCTTTCAGGGTTTTCATCAGTTGTCAGACAAGAATTCTCCCCAGAACTGTCAGCTGCCATGTTTCTCGAGCTGGCACACAGTGCAGAGATGGATGTCACATCCACACTGAACAAGACTTACACCTACTTGAACCCAAATCTTCGAGAGAGTCATCTCACACACAGCCAACTAAAACGGAGAATTCATCACTTTGTCTGGAACCCCATGCACTGATACTCAGATCTCTCCTAAATAAGCTCACATTGACCTACTTGGGGCCCCAGGGCATTCCTCAAACAGGGAAACTCCCAGAGTCGTCAGGAACACCCGAGCCTCACTGGTTTTCCCCACTGGCAGCACAGATCTTACCTCAAAGGCCATCCTGGAGACAGCCTCCTGCTCTGAGCGGAAGACTCCCTGCCGCTTGCCCCTGCGGTCCATGTTCGACTGCTGGGCCATCACCCTGTTGTCAGCCATGCCATAGGAAGAGTCCCAGTAATATTCTGGCACCTTGACTTCTGAGGGGTTCTGGTTATATGGCTCCATTGGGAAAGGCTTCATTTTTTTCTCCAGAGGTTGCTGTTGCATCACAGGAGGCTGCAATGACTGTTCAAATAGTTTGAGAGGGTCCTGGGCCTGCAGGTAATAGGACGGCTTTACGGGCATGATCTTCCCCAGGGAGCCTTGGACTTGAGGGGGGTTCCAGAGCTGCTTCGACGAGTCTGTCTGTGGATACTGAGGCAGAGACACACAATTTCACCAGCAGGGAAGAACACTGAATGTTACCTGAATGCCTAACTCCATCCAAACTGTCAGCCTGGCTCACATGTGACAGCAAGTCAGAATGTTTGTGGAGTGTCTGCATTATCCACCAAAAGCACAGTCTCCACAGGCATCTAATACTCTCTAGCCAAGCTTTAAGCCAACAGCCAAGTATTATCCTTACTCTAATCCAGCACCTTATAAACTAAACCTTTAGTAAGGTACTGAGCCAGCATTTTGCTGCCCAGAACACAAGGAGGGTCTCACCATCAGGTCCGGATATGCCAGAAGGGAGGTTTTCTCCAGCACAAGGTGAGCAAAGAACTAAGAGCTGTAAGGGAACTGACACTGCAAGCAGTTAGCCAAAAGCAGAGTGCAGGTGGAGGTCACACTAAAGTCCTCATCACTCACAGAAGAAAACTAGAAAGATCTGAGACAGAAATATCACCTCCACACCCCGTCTATAAACAGAAACACACTGCAAATAGATGACAGAAAACAGATTCCATTCCAGTACATACCTTCCAAACTTCAGCTCATTTTCAAATTTGCCCAGAAGTTCACAATCAAAAAATTCTTTAACGACAATTTTGAAAGGTAATCCAGGAAGACAAGTCTTGAACATTGCCATTTATTTTTCAATAAAGCTTAGCACATAGCACAGGCCCAGTTTACCTGCTGGAATCCAGAGTGGTGTGGTGGGCTCTTCCCCAGGCCCTGCACAGCTTTGGTGGGGGACTGTTGCTGCTGCTGCTGGGCCAGAGCTTGGACCTGTAACTGGCTTGCGGACTGTGCTGTTGCCTGAGCTGGTAAAGATGAGAGGGGTTGCTGGGAAGGAGGTGGCGTTTGCTGAGGTCCCTGGGTCATTGGCCCTGGTCCAGAGGGCCGTTGCTGGCTGTAAGGAATGTGGGACTGTTTCCCACCTTGCACCTGGTTTCCTGCAGGCGAGTGAGCTGTGGGCTGGAGGAAGGTTCCTGGGACAGAAACACCACCTGGGAAGGTGTACCCCGTGCTCATGGAGAAAGCCACAGGAGGGGGGACAACGTAGGCTGGAGGTGGAAATCCTGCAAAAGATAAAAAATGCACCTTTAATCACACTTTGTCAGAGCAGACAGCTCCCTCCAGAAAACATTTAGTGGGGTTTCTCTCCCTTTCATTTAGGAAAGGAGGCACCAGTCTGCATACATGCACTATAAAGTCCTTCCTCACCTTGGCATGTGCATGGCTGTGATCACACAGGGGTTCAGAGTTTGCTCTGGAGATTTCTTGCAATATTCCATGTACCGATAGCCCTCAGCCATGGCAGTATCTGAGAGTCATATGTTTCCACATCCCTGCCCCCACCTCCAATCTCCCCACTTTTTTTGATCCTCACTACCTTTTTCCTTTATCATTCTGGAGTTTTTGATGCTTCACCCCCGAAGTTCCCTCCCCTTCAAACACATTTTCAGGGAGTAAACTTCTGCAGGAACAGAAGCAATCAATACAGTAAGTCTACTGCCTCCTCCCAGAGGATCACCAGTCTCTGGATTAATTTAGAGAGAGACCGATGGTAACCAAATCCTCATATCCATAAGATCAATTCTTTCCATGTAGTCCACACGGAAAAGCCAGGTTTGGAAGGCAGGCTTTATCTCTGTGTCTCACAGGTCAGATTTTATGCTGACTCTGGGACAGGGAAGATGTCCCTCTGTCTTATATTGAGGAGCTCCACGTCACAGCTGCAGGGAAGAAGCAGCTTCCAGTTATTCCATGAGTTAACATGGATAGCAAGGTATGACAGGAACACTCCACAGCAAAATGGGGCATGTTGTGCAGCAACAGTAGCAAGTAAGACCCCACAAATTACAGCTTCAAACATGAGCACCACTACAAAAGAAAGTGAGTTTTAGAGCAAGCAGTGTGATTGATCTTTTGCAATGGAATCCAAAGCACAGGGAATGTTTCAGAAGCCATGCTAGCAGAAGGTTTTGTCACGTTTAGACTAACTACAGGAAGAGCCTAGTGTGAAGTTCCTTGATCTCACACCCACGAAGCAAGAAGGCAGCTGGCAGATTTCACAGCAGACCTTGACTCCAAAGCATAAGGAATCTTTATTTATCTTGTTTCAGTTCTGCTATGCCCCTTCTTTGGTACTTGGTAAGATTTTCAACAGGAAAATCCATGTTCATTAACAGAGCCCCTACCTTCAGAGGCTGTACCAACCACTACAACAGATTTTCTTTGCAGTCAACAGTAAATGACACTTCAAAAGAACAATGCAAATTACCTGGCCGGCTAGGAAGGGGAGGGAAGGCTCCTGGGTGATGAATGGGGATGAACTGGGAACTGCTGGCCTGACTTGGAGTCTGAGTTACAGGTGTTTTCCTGGCTTCAGACACCGGAGTCTTCCTCATCTCTGTCTGGGATTTCACCTGATGCAAAAGAAAGTATGAAGATGTTAAATCACTCCTCTTGAATTAACCGTATCATGTCTCTAGCCAAAAATTAAACTCCCAGATTGTCTGAGCGATTATTTTCTTTTCCCTAAGTAACTGGGAGAGCTTTGGTACAAAGAAACCCTCCTCACTGACCTCAGGCAGGTTACCCTGCATGTCCTCAGGCACTTCTTGCCTCACAAAAGCACTCAAGGATATTTACTCAGAAGATGCAACTGGCTCCTTCTCTAGCAAGAGCGTGGGAAGCAGACATAATATCCTCAAACCATCCAAGGAACTTACCATGCTGCTCACCTGCGGTGTTTAAAAACAGAAAGTGCAGATGCTGCTATGCTTCTCCTAGGGCACTGCTTCAACCTAACTCATGCTACTTACCTGCAGCACCTTAAAAAACAAACACTGCCATGTTCTTCCTGGGGAATTCTCTCAGCCTAATCCATCCGGTGATGCATAAGCACAAACTCCTGCACACTACGGAATTCTTTTGACCCAGAGCATACAGGACAAACAGCAGAAGTGCTTAACCTCATTCAGTTTACTGTGTAACTGCTGGGCGTTCTGTTAAAAGAGCTGCACCAGTTAAAGGCAGAGAGAAGAATGTAATGTAATGTTTACCTGATTCTGAGTCTGCCGCGGTCTGGGTCTTCCTGGAGAGGAAGACAGAGGGGAAGACTACTTTCCCTTTCTGTTCAGCTCGGCAGAACTGCCTGGAATGCAAGATGGAGCAGGCAGGAAAAAGACAGCAAGCAAGGAACCCGGGCGATACAGAAAGGGCCCAGGAGCAGACCTGACACCAAGCCTCAAAGGTGAGTGAAAGAAAGGGTTGTATCAGGGACCAAATTAAAAAAATCCAAACCAAACAAACCAAAACTGCGTAGGGTTTATTTCAACATTTAGTGCTGCTGAGTTGAAAGGAGTTACAGGACAGTTGCTTTCTGCCAAATTACAATAGTAAAGGGATAGATGCATTCAAATGCTTTCTTAAGTTCATTTTCAAATTCAGTTTCCCCATTTAGAAATTATGGGAGTGTAGGGTTCTTTCTGCATTAGTAAAACTGGGAGGTTTAGGTGAATTTTTCATCTTCCACTTGAAAAAGTCCAGAGGGAACTCCACCTCAAGGTTCTGACTGATGCCAAACACCAGGAACAATGCAGCCCTTGCTCATGCCACATCTCTTCACTGACCACCTTCACCCTCTAGCATATTGAAGAAATTCAGCTTACATTGTGCTGTCCCTTTTTCCTCCACAATAAACCAAACACTTTTATAACTCATATTAAGCATTGTGCATTCTTTTATGGAAATGCTGGAGAATTCAAAGACACTCTTCCTGCCATGGGATTTTAAAACCAGAGCTCTATTCATCAGAAACTCAAGGATGCTAGAGCACATTTCCAGAGGATGGCTTCCGAAAGGCTCACTGCATGATTTACAGTTAACTTTATAAACATAAATCACTACAATTGATTAATCAAGACAAATGTTAGTTCCTTCCTTACTTCTACTTGATATCACCTCGAAAGTGTCAATGCTCCCAAACATTTACCCCCACAGTGGTCCTAAGTGTTCCTACACAGTGCTTGAGAGGGGCACCATTCCACCACAGTGACCTCTTAAGAGTATGTTACCCCTGAGTAAGTCTGCATTAAACTTTCCTTGGCACCTAACATTAGCTTCCACAGGGAGCAGAGATTCAGCCTAGACCACATCCTGCCCTAAGCATGCAAGTTTCCCATGTATCTGCAAAGCAGGGCTGATCATTTCTGTATAACATTCTTCACATTTTTGCCAAGTAGGAGCTGCAGTGTTTAAGCTTTCAAAAGCAATGAACTATGGAGGAGATAAAGCCTGAAACTGCCAGGAGGGCCAAAGCAGAACACAAATAGTCCACCAACTGGTATGAAACCTACACTGGTTTCTCAGTGTGCGGGGAAGAAAACCCTCCCCCTATTCTGAAGTGGGTCTGGATAAATAAGTCCAACAAACTCTATGAAGCAAAAGGCATTTCATTGGACTTGCTGCCATAAATACAGCTATGGAACTAAAAAGTCAAAATTAATTTCTATTCAAGAAGAGATGAACCGTATCAGACGACCAACCATATCAGAGCAGATTCTGCTACAGCTGGGTTTGAAGTAAGTTTCTCCTGGGTTTCTTGTGTCTTAAGACTAAGTCAAGCAAATTTCTGATAAATAAGCTGTCTTCCCTATCCAAAAAGCTACATATACTCCTCTGATCTGGTAGGTTTTTACCCACCTGAAGTCCTTATTTTGCAAGACAGGGGCACAAGGACCAAAACTGGGAGTTACGCTCAGGCCCGCAACCACATTCCAGAGGTGTGACAAATAAATAAGGACCTTGGCTGTTCTAACTCACCTATGCTGGTTTTCAGATACCAGAATCGTGTTCAACTCACAAACAACTGCCCCATGGTTTCTGTAGCCTTTATGGAAGCCCTCTGTTCCCCTTGGTAGGGCTCCCCTGCAAAACCAACTGAATAACACCGCCAGTTCAGACATTCCATTCCATAATGATGATTTCTCACAGCAGATACTCAGGAGGAGAACAGGGAGAATGAGCCAAGGCTCCTAAACACCACAAGCTGAAAAGACCGAAAGAGATGGTTTGTCTATCCCAGGGAAAAGGCCTCAATTGCACATGCCTTTAGAGCAGTTGCAGAGAGCAAGAGTTATTCTGCAGACCTGTCCTGAGCAGCAGTAATGGGCTTACACAGAAGTGAGGGAGAGAAAGTGCATTAGGAAATAATTTCCACTCACAAGAACAGTGAAGAACTAATACAGTTTCTCTAGGGAAATAATAGAGTCTCCACCACCACCAGTAAATGCTTCCAAGTTGTCATCAGGGAATGACTGAGATGCAGCCAAATTGTCCAGGTACAGCTCAGATCAGCCCTGAAACTCTCTAACCTCATTTACTAGGACTCAGTGGAAGTCAGACCTGTAAATTCAGTGTTTACTTGACAGATTTTATACGTAATGCTCAAAGAAATAGATAAAAATGCATGCCCCTAAAAGATATAAATTATAAAAGAGCAGCTGATGTGAAAACAAGCAATTCTGATCAACTGCCTGGGAAGAGATTTACAATTTAGGAGCAGTGTGGCTTTCCTTACTTCCACAGAGAGACACCTGACTGCACCCACAGTACAGAGGATCTTTCTCCAGGGATACGATTTGGTGCTTTTGTGGTATGTTCAGTTTGTTGAATGTGGACAAGTCAACTGAAGTGAAAATGCAGAGTACCCAGGTCCTTCACAACAGACCCCAGAATGGTGAGAGGATGCTATGACCTGGCTGCGTGAACTGCCTTGGTGGCCTGAATAATTTGTGGAACGGGTAGAGATCTGTTTTTTAAGACAAGTTATAGCAAAATCACCTCTCACTGCACCCCATCGTTTTTCCCCCCTCTCTATATTTGAGACAGCATCAAGGAAAAGCGTAGAGACCCAAAGATCAACACCTGGTCTTTGAGGTAGAAAAGTTTTATATTTTTGAGCATTAGCTGCACCTGCAGGGCCCATAATGAGACCTCAGCTCTACCATACTCTACACAGCAGTGACTGCCCTGACACAACGTGGCACCGCCTCAGACTCAGTATCCCTTTGAGCTAAAGGCTTACCTGAACTGCCACATTCTGCTTTCCTGCTTCCTGCATCTTATCCAAGCTGCACTTCTTGGCATCATTCTTTCTTTTATTGTTATCCTTCTTCCCATCATTCTTATTGGCTACTATTCCTTTGCTAAAGTCCCGTCTTTCCCTCGCTACGTCCTTCGGGGGATAGATGCGCCCTTGCTCTCTGTTCATCTCCCGGGGCTTGATGTTCTCTTTGAACGTGACCATGGGTTTTTCTCCTGCATCACAGCTGTTGCTCAGGCTTCTGCCAGAAGACAGCACTGATTTGAGTCCAGGGCTCCCATCAGCACACAGTGGCTCTGCCATGGATGTTTCCTGCAAGGCCAGACTCTCTTTGGCTTCACTAGGGTCCTCCAGTAAGAGCTCCGGGATTTCGGTCACAAACAACAGCTTTCCTACCTCATTTTCACACTGAATCAACCTGAAAAAGACAGGAAGGAATTGAAACCTGAGTACATTAACGACATTACTTCTCATAATCAGTCTGTGAAGCAATAGCACGCTGACCCACAGAACATGTTATTAGTGCTGTCAGCATCTTGTGCTCACATTACAGCTAATTGCTGTGTTGAATAGAGAGAAAAATAACATTAAACACTGGCACCTGTGTTACCTCAGCTTACAGCAGCACGGGAAACACAAAGTGCCTGCAGTTACCTGGGCTGGTTGTCAGCAATCCATTTGCCTGTGAAGATCAGGCGCTGTTGCCGTATCCGACGTTGCTGCCCTTCTTTGTCTCCTGTAATTGCCTGGTGGCCTTTGGAAAAATCCAAGTTCCTAGTATTGACACAGGAGATGGAATACTAATTACACAATTACCCTCTGCAACATCTATTTCTTTAAAAATACAACGTCTCAGCATTGGTCTATTAAAAGCTGTGAACTTTCACCAGATGTTATTCAAAACATGGCTGTTAAAAGATGTCTGATTTACAGACATAATTCTCTTCTGGTAAGATGCATCTACATTAAAGAGGTTCAGTGGGTTTTTAAGAAAAAAACCAAAAGGCCAAAAGCTCATCTGTGTGATAATCAAAATCAGAAAAACAAGTGATGAGTAACTATATCTAATATTTAGTCCGCATTTGTGCATGATGTCAAATAGATACAGTTAAAAACAAAGTGAAAACCAGCAAAGTAAAACCACATCAAGCAGGTTTCATGCTAAAAGTATTACTTTCTGCACTTAAAATTTTCCAAGTCTGAAGACTACAGAGTCTACAAAGAAAGTAATGGGTAGTATTATATGCTCAAGAATTTCATAGAGTTTTGCTACATTGTCCAGTGCAGTTGTTTTGAAGAGACCAACATCAATCTACACAGCAGTAAATATTAATAAATAAGGTATTGTAGGGAACAGGTCAATGTCTGTCGAAGGTGCGACATCAGCAAGAGTGCAGGACCCTTCAGCTGTCACCCACCTGAAGGAGGGCCTCAGAGCCAGGAATCCTTGCAACTCAAATTCTTCTGGCAGGGGGGTTGCTGGCAAACAGACAGTAAACAGTGTAAGGAAAGCATGAAAGCATTCAGCTCAGTATCACTGCAGATATCTCAGCATGGTCTCTACACATACTAAAGCCTTCTATTAACTGACCCACCCCACAATCTGAGGAAGTCAGGAATGATAAAGCAGAATAAAGTCTGCTCAGCACAAGAAAATAGCATTTGTGAAATATTCACATGCACTAATACAAGAAGACAACTTGCTTCCTTACTTGCTCTTCAACTGTAATTCCCCACATCAGCAGGAAAAACACTGTTTTTCCCAGTTCTCTACAGCACAGACTACCAGTGTCCTTACCATTATTACTGGATAGATCTTCTTCATGAGGCTGGAAACTATTTAGAAGAGAGATCAGCCAGGGCCATATGCTACAAATTAGAAAACAGACAAACCACAAGTGAAAACTACAAAACATGGGATGTCTTTGCTTTACCAAGGAAACACTGAACACTCTTACACAGTCACAGCTTCCATTAATCCTCTGATTGCCAAGAAAAGTTTCTCTCAAGTGTCAGTGAAAAGACCACTTGAAAAAATTACTATTATCAAGAAGCCAAGCTAAAGTTCCCATGGAAGCCAGGCTCTTGCAGCACAGTTCTCATTATCCAGCAGGTCAGAGAGCCCACTGTGAATGTAACTAGATAAACCTACAGTGTGAGCAAGTGCTGAGAGCACCTCTCTGCAATTCATGTTTTCCAGTCCAAAGCTGATAGCTCTCAAGGCAGAGTCAATGCATCAGTTAGGCAGTACAACAATTTACCAAGATGCAGCTGTGCAGAAGTACTTCTGCTCTGTGAACAGGGACACTGTGCTGTAGCACTGGAGCTGTCACCACCAAGGTAAGAAGCATTAAGTAAGGGCTGCACTGAGTAGGACCATTAAACTAGAGGTGAACTTGCAGTCCCCTGCCTTGCCCTCACAACACCAGGACAAGCAATGACTGGAAATTCTTCCCAAAGGCCCTGGAGCAAATAATTTTAAAATCACACCAATCATTGTGTAAGATGTTAACATTTAACTGCCCACCAGGCTGCTTGCTCCTGTTTGTTAAAAGCTCCCACCCAAAAGTCCAAGCATCCTTTCCCCTTAGTGATGGGCTCCATAGAAGCAATAGAAAACTATTTCAGGATGCCCACTGTGCTTAGGGTTGGAGAAATTAATCTGTCCTTCTCAGCAAGGCCTTCAGCCATCATCCAGCACATGGACTGGAGAACGCACCGTGCACCCAACAGCCCGAGCTCAGCCGCTTTCCTGCACTGCCAACATCACCTTTGTGATTATTCTCTCACTACATTTAGCTCTTTCCCATGACTGACAAGGAACAGGAGGAGGAAAAAAACCTCAGAGGTCTTCAGTGAGGCAAGTCAGTATGTTATACGGGAATTGGGTTCCTTCAGAGAATCCCAGACTGGTTTGAGTTCGAAGGAACTTTAAACATCATCTCATTTCACCCCCCTGCCGGGGGCAGGGACACCTTCCACTATCCCAGGGTGCTCCAAGCCCCATCCAACCTGGCCTTGGACACTTCCAGGGATCCAGGGGCAGCCACAGCTTCTCTGGGCAACCTGTGCCAGGGCCTCAGTACCCTCACTGAGAAGAATTTCTTTCTAACATCCAATCTAAATCTACCCTCTTTCAGCTTAAAGCCATTTACTCCATGGATTACTGCCTGCATCTCCTCTCTGCAGGGATTATTTGATATCTTGCCTATTAAAATACTGGTGTAAGTCTTCCTTCAGGACGTGCACGTGGCAATAGTTATCACCATCTCAAAACCATTTGAGAATTTTTTTCCTTAATCTTGCCTTTGGGAATTCTGTTGTTTAAGCTCCCAAAACTCCAGGGCTTAGGGGTTTTTTGTGTCTTGTTTAGCAAACCAAAGTTATAGAGACCCCTGCTCCCCACACATCACACTGCTTTCCTCTGAGTGCCCATCTTAGGAAAAACACTCATCCAGCTGAGTCAGTAACAGTCACTCTGATCTGAAGGATCACCTTACAGAAACACTTTATTGAATTACTGTAATTCACGACAAGTTAACAGACTATTAAAAAAATTGGTGAGTTTTGAACAATTTAAGCCTAAAGTCATGAGATTAGTGGCAGAAGTAAAAAATCAGAGCAACAGTCCAGAACAGTAATGCCTGTGCTGACATTTAAAGACCCCCTCCACTAAATTCAATTTAATTCCTGGGTGACTACATTCCAGGACTGCCCAAGTGATGGCTTAGTGCATGAAATTAGGGTAAATATTCTACTACCACCTCCCCGCAGTAATCTGAGAAACCATTGTAATAGATCAGACTAAGGGAACACTCAGTAGTTATGCTCAAATTGGACATTATAAAGTAGATGCCCTTGATCTTAAAAAAGTTACAGCAAATCTAAGGCCAAATAAAAGAGTGAATTTGCTCATGTAACCCACAAATCTCATGTTTTGCTTCATATACTTTTTAGTACATACACTTTCTATCATTTTGCTGTCTGTAATAATGAGTTACACCATCACTTTTCCCATGACTAATTTGTGGATCACCAGTAATTATGACTTCATGTAACGAAATGTATCAAGAGAAAGATTAACACTCACTACCGTCTTTCATCAACCACTGCCTCCTGGAAAACACTGGGCCTAAGTTTCAGCCAGTCCATTGAAACCTTCACAGCTGGAAGAGGATATGCAGCCCCAGAGTCCTCCTGGTAGTCGTTTTGTAAAGGACACTTGCACAGAACTCCAAGAAACGACACTAGAAATAGAGTAAGAGGAAAAAACAAAACAAAAAACCTCCACGATGCGGGAGAGACACTTCAAAGTTGACCAAATAACCTAATCAAACACGTCCTCCCCATAAGCCCCTATTTAAGAGCTAGTTCTTTAGAACAAACCTGCCCCATTACTTCATCTTAAAGAATTCACCAACAGATCACAACATGGGGTTTTTTTAATAGTTTTCTACCATGCAGAAGGCAGAAAATATGGTGTTTATATCCCTTCAACTGTCATTTGGTAAGTTAACAATATTGGGTGAGACTAGCCCAGTGCAAAAATATTCACTCATCTATTTATTAGAAATTATCAACTCCACTATCTACCTACACTTTATTCACTTTCCCAGGTCAGCAAGCATACAAATGCACTGGAGCTCTGTAGGCAGACACCCAGCCCAGAGCCCTCAGGACACACGAGCTGAAAACAGTACTCACACCAGTGTGACCATGGTGCTTTCAGAATCAACTCCAGGCCGGAATCTGGGGAAATCCAGCTATTCAGAAATTTAGGGGTTGACAAACAAGGCCAAGCTGACCACAGGCTCAACCAGGTCAAGCAAATCAGCATTATGTGGCTAGAGTCTAAAGTGTTCTGCACTCCCACTTATCTCCTGGTTGATATTATCAAGGCACAGAAGTAGCTGAAGTCCTAGTTGACTCAGCTTCAGCTTCAGTCCTGTTGAACCAGAACCAGCTCCATTCAAAGCAACTCCAACTGTATGCAGCCAAATGGGGAGCAGACCCCCAGAGGGGTACTACTCACCACCAAGTTGGATCCAGTTTTGTACCCAAGTTAAAATGTTCTTTCAGAACAAGGAAAATGCAGAGTTCTGTAAAGCTTCAAACAGAGTAAGTCCAGGACAGAAATCCAGTGTTAGTCAGCACTGCTGACATAAATGATCCTGTGCAACCATTGTCTCCCTCAACTTTCTCCCTAATGTCTATTCTCAGCACTTACCTCACAGAACCATTAAGCTAGATCCTGACAGGAAATTACTAATGGATTCCACGTTAAAACAAAGAGAACTACAAAAATCAGTTAGCTCCCACACTTACTGAAGAGAGCCAGGAGCTGTGTCCAGCAGAGCTGCTCGTCCTGGCTGTAGCTGTGCTGCTCCGTTTCGTTGCTGAAGTCTCGCAGGTGATGCAGTTGGAACAGGTTGATAACAGTAATATGGACTAACTGCTGAGAGTTGAAGGCCTTCTGGAACAACAACCTCTGCAACAAAGACACAGGGTGTATGTATTTTTAGATGGCAAAGCACACACTTGAAAGGATTAGTAGTTGCTCCTTCAATGCTTGACTAATGCTTCTGCCCTTAAGGCAACATTCATTCTGGATTTCATTTTCAGGCCATCCCTACCAGCACAACACTGGGCTTCCCAGGAGGACTTGGGCAGGTGCCCACTGTTCAGCCCAAGGCTTTTGCTTGTACACCAGTTTGGACACACAACAAATCAACACTCCCTTGCATATGGTTCTCTTCCAGAGCAAGTGCAACTTTGAGTGTGCACTGACAGCACTGCAGAGGCCTGTAGACCCACTGGATTTGTCTGCCTTTCAAAAACATAGCATAGAGAAGGTGACATTTTAAAAGAACACCCCAGGAAAATTTAACTACTGCGTGGTTATGCATTAAAGACTAATTCCACATCTGACTTCATGGGTCATGGAATGCCTTGGCGGGCTGAAACACTGTGAGCTACCTACAAATGCCTTTCAGTAACTATGCTGGAAAAGACCCCTTTCTCAGGACAGGAAAGGAAACCTCAATGCTTTTTGTGGGGAAAAAGAGAGAGACCCTAAATCTCAGCCAACATCTCTTCAGACACAACAATCAGGCAAGCAAGTGGATTAACTAGTGCAAGCACCAGGGAAAGGTTTAGGCTCCGTGCTCACCCTTGATCTCTAGTCTAGGGCATGAAGCACTGTACAGCCAACAACTCAGACAGGCAGAGCTGCCAGCAGCAGCAGTGAGGGCCTGACTGAATGCTCCCAACCCTACAACTGCTCTCCTCAGAGTTAAAATCAGCCACAAAGTGAAACTGATTCACTACCGTACAGCCAACTTCGCAACCACATTCAACTCGCTGAAGCCAGAAGAGTTGCTCTCTAGTAAATTAAGCCTTATGTGGCATAATACAAACAAAAAAAGTAATCTAAGCAACAAAGCAGGGCTCAATTGGCTGTTTAAACACCCTGGATCAGTCCAGAAAATGAAGACTGTTCCACATGCCTGAGCAATGCTCATAATTATTGATTATAAGCACTGCGGAAAAAGCAGTATTTGTTCAACAGCCAGCATCACAAATAGAAAGATGCAATTATTTAATTTTGAAACAACATTAACTGTCACGATTGGAGCAGTCGACACACAAAGTTAATTCACATCAAGGTCTGTGGCTATTAAAATTTATTTAAAAGACAGTCTGAACCTAGCTGTAGCAGCACAATTCAAGACAAAAAAAATATAAGAAGACACCATAAAGAACATTTGTGATTTTTTATATTGCTCAGACCTCTTTCCCCTTTCCTGTTTTTGAAAAGCATCCACTGCTCTGTTGCACATATCCATACACCCTGCTTCTTTTCCACAAATTAAGAAGCTGAAGCAGAGCAGTTTCCAAAAAGCAGTTAATACAATGTCCTCTCTGAAACTGTACCACTTTGCATAAATACCTTACAAAATTCTTTCGTTTCTATCTTGGCTGTATTGTCCCACTTAATGAGCTGCCTATGTAATCAGTGGGACTCCTAGATTTTCCATGGGAAACGTGTTCTGAATAGTTCTAGTATACACAAATTAAGGGTGTCCTGGGACACTTTTTAAGGGCAAACTGCTAACAGGAGAGGCAAGTTTTCTCAGGCAGGTTAAAAGCAGCTTTAATAACCAGTGGGAGTGAATGTAAGCCATCCAAAAAATGAAGGTCTCAAAATTCCTCAGGTCACCAAGCCAAGACTTGAGAGAGGAATCAAGTGCTTTTCACAGGTGTCCAAGAATCATCCAGGTTAAAGAGCAGAGAATCAACAGTGATCACTGATTCCTCCTGTATCTCCACCAACAATGGACCATGTGCCAAGTGGGAAAAATCCCTATTCTTGGCAGAAGTTATCAGGACTATCCAGTGTTAAACCGCAAGGCAAACCTTCCCTAACTGGCTACTTGAGCTTCCTGTCTTTTAGCATGTGAAATAATTACTGTTGCACTGTAATTTCAGAACTCAGCTGCTAAAAATACTCTCCTCAATATACTAATTAATATGTTGTTAGAACTAACCTTGAACTGTTCTTCCAGCTTTTCTCGAAGAGGGCTCAGCTTCTCCAAGCTCTTACTCAGGTACACATGGCCATGGAATTTAATAAATGCCTTGATGAAGTCAGACACGCTCCATCGAGTCTTCACCTCATCACGACTACATTTAGAGCAGAAACACCCAGTTCAGGCCTTTGGAATTACACACAGCTGCACATAACTTTATAGAATTATTCCAAAAAAACTGAGGAATGACCATGCAAAGCTACTTTTTCGTGTTGGCACCATATGCTTATTTCCTGCACCCACTAATCACAGTCAGGAGCATCACAAACTATTCTTTGTTCCACACCTGTGTGAGGATGCTCTGCCTGGATAAGGGGTGAGGGATGTGTTTCCACTGCCAAATATGAGTAACTTCTGGCAAGGCAGGTACATTTAAAAGAAGTCTCTTCCATCTTAACTGAGTGGAAATAGTTTATTCTTAGTCTCACCTTTCCAGTGCTTTAGAAAGTGCTTTTTGTAGGTTAGTGGAGGCAGCTGGGAAAGGAAACTTCACAGCAATGCTTCTGCAGTAGTAGAAAATTGTGGTCAAGTGGTCTCCTTTGGAGGAAGCTAGGATAGCCAACTGATTATAAGGCTGACCTAAGAGAGAAAAAGCCAAGTTGTCCAACAAGTTGTCATGGAAAGAAACATGCTAGATTTCAGAGTACGTATGGTCACTTGCAAAGGGAGCACAAAGTCCTCGGTTCTTCAACAGACAAGGCTCAGATCCATCTGCTGACCCTTCTCCTCCAGCCTCAGATCTGTGCCACTTAAATGAAAAAGCTTCTAAATTTGTGGTGCAGCAGGACTGGGTTTTGGTTTTGTTTGCTTGTTTGTTTCTAGGGTTTGAGTTCTTGTTTGGTTGTATTTTGTCTATATATAAGAAAATACTGTCAGAACCAAGCTTTCATCACCAAGATATTTATTTTCATCTGTTGGACAAAATCTAACTCAGTATTATTTCCCTTTCAACAGTTCACATTTTTTTGCCCAGGGAATTTAGAATACAGAGAATTTCGCAATTAGAATGCAACTGGCTAAAAAATTTAATTACTGGTTTCAGCAGGCTGGCTCAGAAGTGATTTATCCTTCTCTCACCATCTCTACATCTTGGCCACTGTAAGACAATAGCTAAAAAGCTAGATCCCTGAACTAAAAAACTCATGAACTCACATGAACAACTTGAAAAATACAATTTTAGCTACTAAACTTTATTAATTAACATGGGAATAAACAATAACAGAAAAAACTCAACAATGTTGGTGTAAAGCAAGTTTTCATTACTTCATGTACTTTATAATGTATGAATCTAACACAGTAGAGCAGCAGTAAAGCTCTGGAGTAAAGCTGTGTATTACCTTCCTTGTATCTACATCTTCACAAAAAGGAAGTGACACAGATCATGCAAATAACCATCACCTAAATGATTTACTGATGGGTCAGGCTTTGTTGCATGGTTGTTTGAAGAATTTGGGGAGGGATACTTATATAAAAGCCCAGGTTTTCAACTGCCACAGAAGAAAAGCAATATCCCACATCTTTGTTTGGAATTATGAACTGAAAAGGTATCCCAGACTCACCATTAGAAGGGACAAGCTGAGCTGCATGTCTATAGTAAGACTCTGCCTGGCTGGTCTGATTCCTATAGCGAGCTAAGGAAACAGCAAAAAAATTCAAGTTGAGACACAAAATTCCACTCCCCTGCAGCTACTGCCATAAAATCCAACTTACCTGAAGAGCATTTCACTAATATTTCAGAAATAAGCATCAGAAGAACGTACAATTACACCAAACAGCACCAAGATTCAGCACGTTGAATTTTGAGGTGGTTGTTTTGCCTCAGACCTAAGACTGCTGCCTTAGGGTCTGATGCTGTGCCAACAGCACCACATACAAAGAGCTAAAAATCTTTTTCATCCCTCTTTGCATGATCACCAACTAGATCTACTTTTAGGTTGTTCCAAAAGCAACTGCAGATTCCTGTGAAAAGAGAACCTTCTACGACACAAAGTTTTACTCAAATCAAGAAAGAAATAAACCTGCTGAACTTAAGGTAAAAAGGAAACCCCATTTATGAAAGGCTGGATTTCTAACTGGTGCCCTTGTATATAAGATGTTACTGTTCTGGAATGGAGAAGTGTGCTAGCTGGCTGCAACAAGCTTTTTTAATAGTTCCCAGTTTCAGCATTTCCTTGTGCTACCAGCTAGAACATGATTAGAATGCTCCGAGACAGACTCCAAGAGATCACTAGAAAGCCAGTGATTAACTGTCTCCACGTGTTAATGTGTAACACGCATTAGAAAAGCCTGAACAGCATTTCTTTCCAGATCTTTCCCCCTGCAGCAACCACCAAAGGCACAATCAGCAATTAGCTACTAGTGTGGAGCACACTTGCTCCAGCAGTTGCCTATGGTATGTGCAGATACCTCTCTGGACAGCTAAGCACAGGTAGAACCCCACGTCCCAGCTCTCTCCTTCAAACACTCACCAATATCTCCAAGGTGGACAAGGCAGTGCTGGCAGATGTAGGAGCAGGAGCTGGACTGCGGCTTCACAATGGCGCTGGTGTGCGTCTGCTTATTGCTGATGATTCCCAGCTGGGAAGACTTCACTCGACACGGCAAGTCCACGTTAAAAACTGTGCACAATTCCTGTAATAGCTACAGAGACAGCGCTGCTGCAGCAGCAGCTCGAGACAGGCATTGGAAAGGCAGCAAAACAAGGGACAAAACTAATGGAGCACCACTCGGAGGCACAGATTAGCCAAACATATTTGAAATGAACTAGCTCAAGTTATTGAAAGTGAGACTTTAAATTACATTCTCCATATGGAATTCATTGAGTTCCATTGTGTCCACTGTGTTCATCTGCCCACAACCATGACAAGAAGTCTTACTGAAGAGAAGTAAGAAAAAGCTGCTCATTCCAAACCGGGAAGCAACTCAATCGTCATGATATTTAAATCACCAAGGATGCATCAGTGGAGACTGACTACAGGAGGTCTACAAATCTTGTTGGGTTTTATGGTTCTGTGTTTTTGTCTGCTTTGTTTTTTCAGTAGGACACTCAAGAGGAACACAGTGGGCTTTTTATCCTGTTGAAGTGACACTGTTCTCTGAAAATAACAGAAAGGAACATCACTGACCCTCCCAAGCAGTTTGTTCCTGCTTAAGAAACGGCACTATCCCAACTTAAACTTTGGAGAGAAGCTGGAATATAACCAAGTTTGTAAGCAACGCAAGGCAATGCTAACAGTTCAGTGGCTGAGCTGTCAGTAAACATTTGTGCTAAGCCAACAGCAAGACTCTTTCAAGGAACAGGGCATCAACTACTTGATCAAATGTCTCAAACGCTGACTGAAGGAAAACCTGACCTCTGCCATTCTAATGAGTGCTTTTGAAGTTTTTCCTAATGGACTACAGCAAGTACTGTGCAAAGTAACAGTAACCAGAGAGTGATGAAGAGCATTTGTTCGACTGAGCTATAGGGTTAAAAATGCAGGTAAGAAGTGACAGACTTCTTCCCAGCTGGGAACATGCTCAGACTCCAAATAAAACAGACCTGCAGCAGGGTTACACTTCCAGATAAAGGCCAGGGCCGACAGAGACACGCACTCTGACAACAGCTAAACACGCTACACGATGCTTTTGCTTGCTGCAGAAAGAGGTTTGTGTTACACCTCCCTCCCCTTTGCCTCTGTCTTTACGCAGAAGACAAAAATCCCCAAACAGGAGGGATCTCACAGATGAAAACTGGATAAAAGAGAGAAACCTGACACCTTCCAAAACGCCAAATTAGGAGAATTCATGCTCTCTTTTAAAGATGTCACTTATGGAGGCCTCACAGTTGGAGAACAGGTATCTTGGCTGAGCCAAGTCTTTAGACTAAAGATGGGCTGATTAACATCACAGCAAACAGAGAAAGATGACCCAGTCTGTGTTGTCAAACACAAAAAGAGTAAAATTCTCTGATCCACTTCAGGGAAGAACAAGGCTTTTACAAGACAAACAGTGGAGACGGTAGAAAACCCTTGGCAACCACGACAGCCTGTCAAACTGGCTGCTTCCAACAAGCAGCTTTCCAAAACAAACAATGCTAAAGGGAAAAAAAGGGTACTCACAAAGATTCTGTAAAAAAGCCTGGAGTTGCCTTGCATATGTCTGGAATCCAACTAGGAATTGATACAGTATGAATGACCTACTGTGAGTGCTGCAACGCGAAGACAGTGCAAACTAGCCATAACAAAGTTAACTCTGAACACTCCCTGAGAGAGGATTCTGCAACCACAAAGTTGCTGAAGCAGACACCAAATGAAGGGAAAAAGGTAAAGAAAGGAAGTTATCTTTATTAAGGCCATTATCTCACACTGATACTAACTCTCCATCATCTAAAGCTGAAATCTAATGAAATCTAACATAGAAAAGAGATGGTGGGCAAAAATATGTCAGTAAGAAATAAGCACACGAATAGGAATCACACTCTTGCAATTAACTGAAAACCTGGCAAAAGATCCTTAGCCCAAGAGCACTCAACAACATAGTTTTGCTTTAGGGGAAGAAAAGTTCCTAGAGGTGAGCTAATTGTTCTAACTGTTGTTGAAAATAAAGACTTAAGCCTGAAAATGTGCTTGTAAGCCTGGGAGTCTTGGTGAAAAATCAAGCAGGGCATTATGTGTTGTAAATGCTACATGGGAAATGCTAAATGCTACAGGGACAACCACCCTACTTAAATGCACAACTGTGGTGGCCACTAAGTCAAGTATTCAGAAAATAAAGCTGAATTTAAGTATTTATGTAGTCTGGACATAGTTCTAAGAAAATATTAAGCCAGAGCTCACCATCGGTGTCATGAGTTCCAAGGAAGGGGCAAAGAACAAAACTCTGGGCCATCACACATATCCTGTCCACCTGCATTTTCTGCACGTATTTCTCTTGAAAAACTCAATCCAAGAACAGACTGATTATTTTGCTTATCTTTGGCTACATAGGGAATGAAAAGGAATGAAGGCAACGGGCCACAAACATATACATAGTAATGAGAAGCTGAGTGGGAATTTTTAGAGAAATGGCAGAAAAAAAGAAGTAAAAGTGCAATGAAATCATCAGTTAACACATCTGTTGGGCTTAGGGTATTTTTTGTGTCATCATTATTCTTAGACATTACAATTAAAAGACAAAATTCCTCATCACAGGTCATTGCAGAGACCAGACTAAAGGGCTTTAAGAGGGACTGGAGAGCCAGTGAAGGTTAGACCTCCTAATAGCTAGAGGATTCACACAGAAAGTGGTTCAAGAAGGCAACAGATGCACAGCCAGAAAGCAAGAGACAGAGCAAGGAAGTATCATTCTACCATTTCCTGCTGCTTCATCATTGCTCTGAGCAACCACAGCAGAGCACAGTAAGAAATGGACCTCTGACCTTACCCAAAACAGCGGGGTTTAGGCTTTAAAGCAGATTCTATTAGAAGGGAATTTAAATTGCACCAAAACAACACCAGTGCACAGAAGTTTCAGCTCAAGACTGCAGATGATCAAAAGAAAGCACATCACCAGCTTTGCAGACATGTCCTACTGAGAGCACCAGGGTTGACAAGGTGCACTGCTCGACCCAATACAGCAGTAGTTTCCTAAGCTAAGGGAAAAGAACAGATTTTACCCACCAACAGATTTAATCCTAGAACTGATCCTCCACCCTTCCTCTACTTTGTGCAACTCACCTGTGTGTAGAAGCCACTAGCTGCCTCTAAAAACAGAGAAAGGTTTGCCTGAACTTCGCTCCGATTCGGGTTTGCTCTGTTTTTCGCCTGACCCTGTAGCGTTGTGATCTGATTTTTAAAGGCATGATTCCAACTGAAAATAAAAGAAGCATTTGCCTTTTTACTTTGGAAGTGTCTTATGCAGATGGCATAAGCAACAGGAAAGAGCTGTTTAATTACATAGCATCAGACATGAATATTCAAATTCAGGCAACATTCAGATGAGAAATAATGTTAAATTTGGAATAACCACCTTTCCTCACCTCTCATATCTAGGGAAACAAATCCTGACATATGCAGCTAACATATATGTATATAGCTAACACTAACATCATTATATTTGCTTGCAATGGTTCTGTTTTAGGTAGCATAGAAGTCCCTCCGTAAAACAAGACATGGGGTATAGAAATGAAGGTTAAAAAAGTCATTCAGTAACTGGAAACATGGACAGGACCACTGAGCCAGCCAACTCATCTGGCCTTCCCCCAGTGTTGATGAACATATGCTTCTGTTAACTAAACTTATTACAACCCATGTCTGCATCTTAAATAACAGGGAATGGACTCAGGGCATGGAGAAAACCCAGCAGGATCTTCCCTCAATTCCTAAGGTGTCATTAGTAACCCATGAAGTTCTCCGCTGATATTCCTCCCTCTGCCCAGCTCTACCTCACAGGGCTTAAAATGAGGGTCTTCAGCAGCTACTCAGCTCCTGTTAGACCTCCCTCAAAGCCCCACGTGATTACATCAGGCAAATTGCCTCCTTTCTGGGAAGTGCAGACTTCAGCCTTTCCCTGACAGCAGAGCACACTGATGTTCCCTATGTTTTCCCCTCCATCTGGCTCTCTGAAACCCACTCCTGCATGACTTGGCTGCTGCTGAATTGCCAGAAGTAAAATACCTACTGAATGCTCTTCCACGTTTCACCCACAGCACAGCTCTCATTTTAAAGGAAAAAGGACAACCATTTCATAGGATACAATTGATTTTCTGGCATTCTCAAGGTTTCCTGCTCCCCAGCCCAGATTACATATACACACACAAATTCAAGGAGGTACTTACAGGTCCTGCTCCACTTTTTTATCTAAAGCATACTCCAAATCAGTCACTAGCATTTTTTGATACAAGTCCTGTAGAGCCTGTCTGGATGTCCAGACTTCTGCTGGACCCAGCTTCGAATCTGAGCAACAAAAATGAAAAAAACCAAAAACACAAAGACACAACAGTTTTTGTAACACAAAAATGTATGGAGTTACTCTGATTTTTCACTCATCTACCAAATAAAAGGACAGAGCAAAGGTTCATTAGGGAAGCTACCTGTACTGCAGGGCTGATGCATTAATATAAACCATTCCCATTTCCCATTAACACATACAGCTTAAATCATAGCTCGTAGCATTTCACTGCATCTAGGGTAGCTTTTTCACAACACATGGTAGTGCTCAGAGAAGCATTTCCATCACCCAGGTTCCTCAAAACCACCCAGATCCCTGCTAATCCCAAGTACTACAGTTCCTGTGCTAGTCTGAGCAGGAGTCTCAGAGAGAAGTAGCAGCAAGACCTTCATATCCAAATGCTTAGAACATCCAAAGTCAACTTCAAAAATATGTACTACATAAAGGCAACAGGGGTACAACTGTTAAAATACTATTTATTTATTTATATACAGAGGACAAGCCTTTAGCGTAAGGTCACAGACCTTCCAGAGAGTTCTTAGAAATGATAAGTGAAAGGAACACAAAAGGCAAACAAAACCAGGAATCAAATGTTATTAGCTAGATCAACTGTATAATAAATGCAATTACCTGTCATGTCAGCCTTCAGGACTTCTGCCTGCCTGTAAGAAAGCAATAAAACAATAAATTAGAAACAGACAGATCAAAATAATTGAATTATGCTAAAGCACATTCATGCAACCGTGAGTCTGCTTACAACTCACTCTGCTCTACTTCACCCCATGCAGGATTTGAGCTACTGCTATTCAGCAGTGACTGCTTCAAGTTCACCCTGTAATAGCAGTCACTGCTCTCTTTTCCCTGCTTAAGCCTCTTTCTTATAAAATACAAACTAAAAAACGCTTACACTATAGTTGGTATTTTAAGCTTTATGTGGCAGCAGTGTCCTGCCAACATTAGTGATACCACTTACCTGTACCTGTGAATTTGGTATCAGCTCTCAGTGGTGACACGTAAAATGCGGGAGCCAATGGAGTCAGAGCAAAGCAAACTCGGTGCCTGTCAGCATGCTGGTACCGCCCGCCTGCCCCCCATGCTGCACAAGTTTTTGTAAGGAGAAGTGATAAAGACTATGGCTTCCCCAATTACCTCTCTTCCTTGAACTGTTTCCCTAAAGTAATGCTCTGATCAGGTTTTCAAGTTAAAAACCCCACACAGTACATATAGAAAGAATGACAACTACAGGTGACTAGCTACAACTCCTGCACTGAACATCCTCTGCAAATCCCCACTGCTGGTGGAAGCTGGCAAATAGCTTCCCAGCAAGAGGAACACTGGGGCACATTCCTCAATAAATAAGTATTTCTGAATGGTCAGTGTCTGGCTGGACCAGGCAATGGAGGTGCTACAGTTAAGCATTGTGTCAGAGGTACATAAGGCTTCAAGGAGCAGCACTGCTGGCCTGTCGGATGGACGCAGAACTAACCCGGGGCTGGCAGAGGGGACACGAGGCTGCCTTCTTTGGCTGGGATGTGTCCCTCTGCTCTTGCTACACTCAAAAGGTGACACAGATTCACAGAGTGCAAGCTTTCCACACCAGACATGGAATCCTCCCAGCATATGAAATGCTCACTTCAACTGCCTCAGCAAAAAAAACAGATGGAAGCTGCGCTGTGACTAACATTAAAGTCAGATGCCAGCTTGGAAAAGAATGGAGAGCCAGGAGAAAGCACCACCTAATCCCTAAAGAGGCTGCAGAAACCAGCATATACTTTCTCTTGCCAATGTGAAGCTGTGGTGACTGTAGAAATAGTTTTTCAGGTTGTTCTGGGTTCTGCCTACTGGCCACAATTACAGGTAAGGTTTTGAGGTCCATATGAGAATTAAAAATAGGATATATATCACTAGGAAGACATATACTGGTAAGTCCCTTCACAAAATTTCTGTTTACTAAATGCAAGCGGTATCTGAAACAACTCACCATTGCCACCACAGTGTACCATCCAAGGAGCAATGGGATGCTCCAAGAGCATTAAGTCAAGAATATCTTAACTGCTGTAAAAAGTGAATCTGTACATGCCTCACCTGCTTCACAAATTTAATGTCTTTAAGACAACTTCTTTTAGTTTATTTATTTCAAGAAAGTGTTAACGCATTCTTTTAACTCCTAACAGCAGGAAACACTGGAAGAAGAGATTATTATGGAAACAAGCAAGTAAAATTTTAGCTATTGTGTATAGAAAGCTGAAAGTCCAAGAAACATTTCTTCCTCATCCACATGGAAGTAACAAAAGGCACCTAAGTGGTGGCCTGCCCTGGCTGCAGCCAGCAGGATGGGAAAGAGCAGATCTGACCCCCCACAGGGCCAAGAAGAGCAGAGGAAGAAGAGCCATCTCCCCTGTGTGCTGGGCCTTGGCAGCCTCTGCGCCGCTGACCTGCAAGCCCAGTCAGGCACAGGGCTGGGCCTGTTCTCTGGTGCTGGGCCTTGGCAGCCACAGCTCCGAAGGAAAAGCTGACTTGCCCAGGTGCTGGAGTCTTGCTTTTTGAACAGCCAGCCAAACTCTTACAGTCTGGCTCATGCTTTAAACATCTGCCAGTGGTGTGAAGGTCTGCCCTGAGCTGAGAACACGATCTGCGCTGCCAAAGCCACGAATCTGACAGAGAGGCTCAGCCCCAGCAGGACACGAGCCCAGAATTCTCCTCCAGGCACAATGGCTCTGCCCTTTAAAAGCCAAGAGCTGCTCCTCTGGAAACGACTTGTGAGGAACTACCTTCCACCATGTTAAGTCATAATCTTTAAAAGGGGAAATACAAATAGAACCACTTTTTTTTTCCCATAAGGCTTGGCCTCACTGTTGCCTAGAGAATGCACATGAAGAGAGCCTCAACCTCTTCATCAGTGCAAGTGCTGACAGATGCTCTGTAAATGCACAGACCTAATCATATGGCCAGACTTGAGCTTCTACCAAATAGACTTATTTAAACACACTTTTTTTGGAAGAGAATCCTCATGGGCTTACAGAACAAAAGACTTTAGCACCAATCTCTTCACCAGCCATAGCATAGAATGTCTTTTGTATTTTATAAAACTCCAACAAGCTACACTGAAGGGATTGTCACTGTAATTTTTAATAAAATGTACAGAAATTATTTCCATACTTCCTAGAGGCCAGAGGAACTAGGAGAGTAGGCCTAACACTAGCACGCTGTTTCTCATTTCTGCCTAAAACCAACTTTTGTTTAAAACAGCTGCACCCTAAGCCAGGATAAGAGGGAGCAACCTGGGTACAAAACTTGTTCTGCATCAGTGGCAAAACATCAGCATCTAGAGAGAGAAGATGCATGGGCTGTTCCTTCAATAGACTTCACCAACGGGCCCTTGCTGGTGCTCAGGGACTCCTAGTGAGCACGGACTGGAGTTCACTGATAACAACTGACAAGAGTTTGACAGTGCCAATGGTTCCTTCTATTGCCCAGCATTTTTAACAAGCTTTTTTGTCCATGTATTTTATTGCACCACCTCTTACAGAATTTACATTAGAATGACTCATTCTGGGGCAAAAAACATTGCCTGCTAGAAAACCTGGTACGGCTTGTTTACACATTTTACTATTTCAAGAATATCCTCAAGTATTTCCTTGCCCAGTAGGACTCAGCAGTTCAGTCTCCAAGTCAAGTTTCCTTAAGTTTTGTTAGTACAAAGCCAAATAAGCACAAACCATAGTTCAAAAAACTGTATTTCAAGTATCTCCATATACCACATTAATATACCATGATAACTACTCTTTATAATTTCCTAAAAAAAATATATAAATTCAGCTCTGTGTTTTAGTCGAACTTTAAACTGAAATACAACAGCCTCCCATCCCATTCAGTAAACAGTTTGACAGCTAACGGAATTTTCATTTTATTCATAAAATTGAAAAGCTTCGAAACTTTAAAACACAGTAGTCAGGACTTTCTCTTGAAGTTCTAAAGGTATAAGACATATTAAAATTTAATTCCCCACAGGTGACAAAAGGAAGTTTTTTCTTCTCTTGAGAACCTGAGAGTATATGAAGTCCTGTTTTGCTGGAACTCAGAGGCTACGTTTAGCCTGGAATGAACTGGACTTAGTAAACGAAGACAAGACAGACAGATTTCGTTTTTTCATTTCCATGTTTTTACTATTCTTGATCAATTAAGTTTTCCCAAAGCAGAAAAAGAAAACAAGTTGTCTCCCTTAAGCTGGTAAACACCACAGAAAAAATCCCCCATGATTATTGGGATGTCTCTCCCATACATGTTTTCAAGTGTTTAACCCATCACACTGAAAGGCACATAGAAGATCATGCAGTCCCACATACTCTTTAACACTAGAACAAGTTTGCTTAATTTGATGTTAAAATCATACAAGAAAAGATCATACAACCTCTTTGGTTAACTATTCAAGTTTTCCTCTTGCTGCCACCAGACTTCCAACTCTATTTGCATATCACTAAACCAATGGATCTATTTTACTGTTGTCCCCAAACCAGCTCATTTCTGTTCCAGTATCTATCTTCAGTTCTGCTATAATTCAAAGCACTCCATCACAAATTTTCAGTTCTGCATACACCACACTGCCTCTCTAATAGAGCTGTACCCATTCTACAGAAGCAGGGGTTTGCTAACAAGCTTCATTATCAAGCACAGATAACAAATAAAATTAAGCCCAAGTTCTCAAAGCAGTAGTTTTGTGTTACACAGCTAACATCCTCTGTTTGTGGAAGTCCAACAGGTCAAAGTCAAGCCTCACTTACACCACACCTCTTTCATTTTCAGTGAGGATGTACCAGGCATGATTTGCTATGGCCTGACAAGTTCTACAAAAAAGTGGAAAACCCCAGACCTCACAAAGCCCACACTGAACACAACACTCTGTTTCCCACCCTGCCTAAAGGGGAACTCCGCTTGGTTTTCCCCTGGCAGCCCTAAGCATCAGCAGCTGTATCAGTTCCTTCATCAAATCTCAGTAACACAACGCCCCTGACAAGGAATTGTGGATTTACAGGACTAAAAGGGGCAACGAATGCAGACAGCTGGGCTTATAAAAGCCATCAGAATCTAATCACACGTTTTGTGATCCTGTGAAACTAAAACACATGAAACAGTCAGGATAGTTTCACTCCAAGCAGGAATGCATACTCCTGCAGTTCTCATTCCTAGAGATGCATGCAGAAATTGTACCACAATGAAAAGCTCCTGCAGCCTAATGTGCCTGAGCAGGAGGTGACTGATCCCAAGGCTCATCAAGGGCACTGCCAGAAAGTTTTCATTCTTCTGAAAGGGAATAGGAAGATACAGAAAACATATAGAATAAATGTGAGAAGTCTTTAATTTTGGATAGAGAAGGTAAATCTTCTATGCTAGCATACTAGAAGTAAAATATACTTAAATTAATAGTCTATTTTAATAATTCAATATTTGGCAAGGCTCACACCCAGAAGGAACTCCAAAGCAACTCCCTGCAGCTGCCATTTTAGATTTCCCTCCAAGTAAGTTAACTTCAACAAAAATTTATAATGGTTTAACACCTCAGTGGATTATTTCTTTATTTGTCTATATTTAAGCATACTGAAAGATAAAGAACTCTGATTTCCCTGAACTCTTTTCTAGACAGCAACTGTATCTCTAACAATGACCTGTCAAGGGGAAATAATTTTATAGCAATTTTAGGATTGTGCATAAACCTAGATGGTTATGCCTGAATAACAGTGGCAGGGAACTTGTGGATAAACTTCTTCATCTTTGATTTTTCCTTCACCTATTCAACATCACCTGAATACAACAGGCTTCAGACAACAGCTCCAGTTAACAGCCTCACACACCTTTTCCTGAAAGGGTAACTGGATGAAATCAGGATTTTGCTGGGCATGGGCAGGTTTGGGTGATATCAGCTTTTACTGAGGTAGCAAGAGACCTTCAGGCTGTGGGTCATGGAATTAAATGTTCCATGTGGCTTGAGAAGACACTCCTCACACATGCCAATGAAAAACACCTTTAGGAGAACCATCTTATTGTTAACTTTACATGCTAACTAGTTTAAAGCTTATTATTCCTACTACAGGCAGCTGGAGTCAGGGTACAGCTAATTTCTTTGACCTGCAGCTTAATCAGATTATAGCTGTAAATCAAAGCCATGGAGACAAGTATTTCACCACCAGTAAAAAAAAAAAAGCCACACTTCTGCAAGCAGATACTAAAGCAAGGCAATCATCACCTGAATACAAACTCTATTCACAGGGAATCCTGCTCTTTTCCTTATGTGTTCTCACCATAGCTGAGAAGGATGTTGACAAATGGGGACACAGAATAGGATTTTTCTTAATCCCATCTTCCCTCTTTCTCCTGTTTCAGGCTCTATTAGAAGCAAGTCATAACAATCATCCTCAAAATGCAACCACCAAAAGCAACTCTTTCCAAGTTTGATCAGAACTGACAATCCTCCTCCTCCTCAGATAAGGGTAAAAGTACCCTCGCAGTCAGCTTCATTCAAACTCATTTTTTTCCTCCAGTTTCATGGAAGTCAGTTTCTTTGTCTCAAGATTTTAAAATGATGTGCCCCAAAGGTAAAAGCTCTCCAAAGGCAAGTTTATATGTTCTTAATCTCTGATTTAATCTTTACAGAGGGAAATACAAGTCTCCTATGCTGCTCAGGCTTCTAGCATTCCACTGTCCCCACTGGAGTCTCCGCCTCCCTCTCCTTACAACCTGGAGCTCACAACGTGTGCTAAATGCCCCAGAAATGGGACCCAGTAGTTCAGAATCAGCAATACGCCTGTATCTGTTCCATAGAACCCTAAAATTTAAGCCAGGAGAGTAACCTGAAAACGACATACCCAGCAATCTGTATTTTTCAACTGAAGCAAGAATAGCTGATAATAAATATACAGTGTTAGGACTAGCTCAGGAAAGCTCAGCTGCATTTTCCATAGTCATTGGCTTGTAAAGATATTTTTGGAATACTGACTATGCTGTTCTTTAACTTTCTGTCTTGACCTACTAGTTATCTGGAATTTTACAAAACACAATAGGAAGAAAAATGGATGTTGCCCAAGAAAGAAAAGCACAAAAACTCCAGTCACATTTACCTTGTTTTCCTTCCAGCAGCTGATAGGGTAGCTTCATGTGTAACCCGGACAGTGTTTTCAGTATAGAAAAATCCTGATTTAGTAACAGTAATAACAATTTAACAACTATAAAAAAGGCATTCTTAGGAAATAATAAATAGATACTTAATATATGTGGTGATTCAAGATATTGATATATTTTCATACGTTAAGGAATAAACCTTCAAAAGAAAGTTTCTAATAGCAAACAGTCAACAAGTAATATTTTTATGGAATACCCTGGCACATCCATACAGTAACATATTTACTGCACTGCCTGACAACATGTCAGCTTTGCAGCTGGCCTGAGAACAAGAGAAAGGCAAAACATTTAAGATCAAACACATAATCCATCTGTGTATCTCCTTGATCTTTACACCATCCCTTGGACAAGCTCATTCTCCAGAACTAAAGCAATCTTAAAGGAACAAGTGCACAAAACCTTCAAGATTGCCTTCCAATCCTCTGAGCCATCAACAGCTACTTCCTTAAAAAAAGACACCAAAACACATGAAGCTCTGCTCCCTCACTACCCACAATAAGGAACTATAGGGAAGCACAAAGAGGAGCTACTAGTTTTTAGGACTAGGGTGCTAAGAGGGATGTAGAGGTTTGCATCTGAGCTACCTTACTTGGCATGATAATTCCCATAAGGTTTTGAGACTGAGCAAGGAATTACAGTCTGAACAATAAGAAAAAAACCCCAAACTATGCCCTTGTAATATTTATTTTTTTCTTTCAAACCCACCCTGATGAGAGTGCACACTATCAGGTCTCAGTGGTAATAAATATATAGTAACACCAGCAGTAATTTGCTATATTACAGTTCCTGACTTGGTAAAACCTTCACTTGTGTTAAGGGGCTGGAAACTGCAGACAGATGTTAAAATACTGGCCGTGAACGTTATTTTACTTCTTTTAACAGCTTCTGCACTATGGAAACCATTTCCAGAATTATGGAAAATGCAGAAATCTGAGGCTTGAGATCAGTTTCAGATGGGTATCATCAAAAAAGTTGCAGAAAGTTCTGCTCTGAAGTCAGCAGTGCAGAAGCCTGATCAGGTCAGGCAGCAGATACCAGCCTTCCCTGGATACTGCACAGGATCTCCCAGACAAGTGCAGACAATCCAATTCAAAAGAAGGAAATTACAGTCAGTTTAGTGCCACCCTTGCAATGCAGAGAAAACGTGCCCTCTCGCCTGGCCACAGAGCTGGGGAGCAGTGACACACATTTCCCCCTAGAAACTCCACTCCACTTTGCATCAAGAGGGCAATAACTGCAGCACTTAAATTCTGACTTTCAGCTCTACAAGGTTCCTGCTGCCTCCAGCCTCCACTAACAGCTTGGGATATAAATCCCAGACATCTTGCTCATTTTTGGTGTTCACCCTTTCTCTCAATCCCTGCCTCACATTACCCCTTGCATGGTGACAAATGCTGAGCTTTACGCTCAGTAAGGCCGGAATGACTCGCATCAACACAGGAGGAAATGATCATTAAAGAGGAGTAAGTTACTGGGAATTCAAGATACTGTCTTGCTAAGCAGCAGATGGACAAAGAGCAAATCCATCAGATGGTACCACCAGAGGTGGCAGAAATAAAGCACAAGTAATCCCTCGCACTGTGTTTGTAGCAAGTTAGCTAGGACAGCTCCAGTGGAGTTCAGCATTTTCAGCATTTTCAACATGTGCTCTGCATGTGCTAATACTGAGATCTATGCCCAGATAGTCATGGCCTTCCAAAATACAAGGCCTAAAGCAAAATTACTGATATGTGAAGTATTGTGGTTATCCAGCAATTGTAAACTTTTTGCGAATCCCATTCATTTTATAAACTCCCACTCATGTCAACATCACGCAAAACACACATCTATGCACAGGTACAACATGCTCGAAAGTTTTAAACAGCTTTTCATAATTAAGAGATTTTTGTCAGTGTGAAAGGACACCTCATGGCACAGACAAGCCTTGACAAATAACACTCGGATTACATGATCCTAATTGCAAAATGCATCGTAGAAATGATTTTCAATTCTCCATCTTGAAATTAAATTCAAACCACACTCTGAAAGCACAATAATGGCAGAAGGCTGAACACCAGTCAGGGAGAATTATATTCCCCATTTATGATAATTACATGGATACTCAGTGCATCATTGCCAATAGTTTACAGGACTCTCATTAGCTGCTCCCCATTCTCTATCAGAAACACACAGGCAATGCTGTTCTGAGATAAACTTACTTTTCAACTAGAGAATACTTGAATAATTTCTGGCTAAGCAACACGCGACTCTCCCACAGTCCTCTGCTGTTGGTTCTTCTCAGTTCAGGAGCAGCTCATCCACAAGGGCTGTTGGCTACAATACCCAAGTCCACCACCAAAACACAAGGTATTCCTGGCATACGGAAAGTTACTCTGTTCCACTGAAGGAGAAACCTACGACCAACCCAACCAGCTGAGATCTAGTACATTTTGTCAGTGCAGAAAAAGGGAAACAGATGGATACGCTACTACAAGAACTGTCCCTCTCCAGGAAGGGTGCAGCTTGAAGCTTTTCAGCCCTGTCAAACACCCACAGCCCGGCTGAAGAGGTGCAGCTCCCTTGCCCAAGCCCGGCTGACCTCTGCAGCTTTGCTCCAGCAGGTCCAAACTGCTTCCAAACGGATCCACCGCTACCACTGCCCTGTTGGGTGCTCCCAGCTATTCCCAGTTAACTAGTAACCTCCCTTCCAGTTTTAAAAACTAATGGATTGGTCAGAAGCAAGTGTCTGAGCAAATTTATAACTTCCAAGGTTAAACCTGCTTGTGAGAATTAAATATTTTTATTAAAACAAAAACCTAATTTGATTTCAAATTTAAATCTCAAGACCTAAAGACATAGCCCTTTCTAGTTCTGTGTATAGAAAAGTTCATGTGATGCTCAGCCAACTACACACCAATATCTGCTTTATGAATCATGTATGGAAAATGGGGGGTTTAGCAGATTTTTACTGAACATATACTCCACAGAAAACAAGAATGTGAATGCAGTTTTCCAGCCCGCAGTCTCCCTTTCAGCACTCAGACCAGACCTCATCACACCCGTTTTACCTTCTGCAAGGGCTGAGGAAATGGCTCCATGGCAATGGATTAACACATCCCACCTGAAGATCAAATCGTAAGGCTGGAAAGGACCTCACAAGGTTACAAAGCCCATTCTGTCACCTGATGTTATTCCTGACGAACACTTAGTTGCTTGCTTTTGAAGTCCTACTGAGTCACATCCGTACCCCAAAGTAGCCTGTCCCAGCCACTCTGCCAAACCATTCCCACATGGCACTGAGTCTTGCCTTCAGGAATCGTGGTGTGCCTTGGGTTCACTCACTCTGGCTCCTTCCTCCCACCAAATCCCTCAGCAAACATCACCAGCCTTGCTCAACCCACTGCTGCAGCTGGCAGGTGGGGAGGGGTAGGGACTGTCCTCACACAGAGAAGACATTTTCTGAATCTTTGGCACATATTAAGCAAGAAGAGCCATCAAAAGATTCACCACGTGACTACATGGTTACCAGTTATTAACTCAACATTTGTGTTACTCAGGCTGCACAAGCCAACTCAGCCCTGGCATTCCACTTTGCAACCACTACAGGGTGGATCTCATCCTCACCTGTTTTATGTCATACACCACCATGTCCAAAAGAAGTTTGAGAATAGAATAATTCTGGCACTGTACTTCAGCATTTGACAATAAAGCAGGGAAACCAGGTGAGTCACACTGCTTCAATACCAAAATCTGAAATTAATATGTTCAACAGCATTTCCAACAATATACATAAAATTTCCTGCCACTGAGTCCTTAAAGGCCGAAAGATCTTCATGTCTTTTGGATCTGTCATTCCTGAAGACAAGACACTCTTGAGCTACATCACCTAATGCTCCAGCATAGCAGTTCTCACAGAATTATTTCAGGAATTAACAGAATCAGTTATACAGGACAGAAGATACACTTTTATAACCATCTTTAATGCAAAGCCCACAGAATTTTAACTGCTTTTGGAAGAGTATCCCCAAATTCTCACCACATAACACAATGTTATAGGCAAACACAGCACTTTTTTTAGTGTTGACTTCTGCCTGGCCACCTATGATGGAAGCTACTAAAATAGTCTGTAGTTGCACAAGCAGCATCAGCAAGCACTTGACATCTTCATTAGAAACACACTGGAAATATTTTTCTGGGTACTTTCAAGACTTAGAGATTATTTTAGTCTTTGACATCAAAACCAGAAGATGAGTACTTTAGCTGAAGTCACAGGAAGCCACAGTCCCCTACAGCTGTCTTTGCCCCAAGCCCCATATCTCTGACCACTTACCTCAAAACAAAATACATCTCTAAATTAACCAGTCAGGGTACGTTCAAGCTGGGTGGAAAACCTGCCAGACATTCATGACCTGGCATAATCTATGTGACATGGTCCTAAATTAAAGCCTTCTGTAACAATTCAAATGCACGTTGACAATGCGTATTAAGGAGTCTATTGCTTCTTTTCCAGTTAAAGATTTCACATGTGTGTTCAACATTATGCCTATCAGTGGTATTAAGACAAACTGAAACAGCTTCTAGATTTTTATTGCAAGTTTACTCTGCATCTTTTAATAATTTAATTGACAATCATTAACCAATACAGAAATCTCACTTTTTTCTTAAAATTGAAATAATATTTCCTCTATTTTACTAGGAACTGAAACAGCATATTTGAGCTCTAAGAGTTGCTACAGTTTTCATGTTTTTATGCACTCTTTGTGGGTCTGGGTCTTTCTTTAATACTAAAAAATGTGGCTTAAATCCTTTGGACAGTATTCTTACTGCCTCTCACAAAAACCAGATCCACCAGTAGATTGGCTTTTTCCTGGGCATATCTGGCTGGATCAAGTCTACGCTCAGAACTTTGGTCACAGCATCGTCATGGACAAGTATTTACACTACTTCAATACAAACAACTTCAACAGCCAGAAGTCTTGTCCCATCCTTCTTTCTCCCCTTCTCCATAGGTACAGAGGATTAGCATTTCTATTTTCAGTTATTATTAGGCTAGTTTGGAAAATCTACCCTAAAGACCCCTCATAACAGCTCAAGTGTACCTCAAATTAAGAGCAGGAATGGCCCAAGGCCCTGCCAAAACGAGTACTGTCTGCAGAAGGAACTGAAGCTGGAGTCTGTCAAAGGTTCCTTGGTTTAAAAAAAGGAAACCCTGGTTTAAAAAAAGATTATCACACAGTTGCAGCTGTTTGACACATAGCAATATCCACGTGCTTTCTTCAAATCATGGTGAGACCAAGACAGGACACAGCAAAACAAATACCAGGAAAATTTCACTGCAACAGACAGCAGCACAACTTACAGAACTATCATAAAATGTAGGGGGGAAATGGCCTTCCCAACGTATTTGTCAAAAATTCATTTATTCTTCGTGTGTAGGGAAGTTAAACTGTGATAAATAACATAGCACAGACTACTGAAGGGTCCAGGGGGCCCTAGAACAGGCCAGCTCCAAACAAAGTGCCCTTTGCTGCAGCCTGATCAAACAGAAACAACTCTCAAGGCCTCATTAAATCAAGGCATCACGAAACACCAAAACTAAGTCTGAAATAACGACACTTCACGCCCAAAAGGTCAGTTTTACTGCATCCAAACAAGAAGTCTAGTCCCTGCCAGAGGTTCCTGAAAGTAATTCAAGAAATTTTCCCCACACTGGTTTGGCAGAATCAGTCTTAAAGGTTCCACACTCAGAATTAATTTCTCATTCTCTCACAGCTAGAGAGCAGTTGTGAGATAATTCAGCCATATGACAAGTGAGGCCCGCAGACTCAAAACAGACAATGCTTCAGAGGAGAGGAGGGGGGAGAAATAAAATAAAAATCAGCTTTACACATACCAACATTAGATGAAGAAGAAAACTGTTCAATCAGGCCAAGCACTAGTGGACACTTTCAGCACCACAAACAGTGAAATTAAAAGAGGAAAAATACACTGCTGATGTATTAAGAACATCGTAAGTACTTTCAGAAATAGGGTATTTCTTTTCCCTAAAGGTGGAAGAGAATATTAACTCTAGCAGGAGGTCTAAGTACCTCAAGGATATCTCTGATTTGAGTCCTATCAGTGAAATTCAGTCTGTCACCCACAGCTGTGTAACAATCCCAAGGGACTCAAGAGACTCCTCAGCCTTCTGGTTCCTTATGATAATCCCTTGAGTGTAGCAGCCAGTGTGAATAATCCAAGAAAAGTCCTACTGGAATACAGGAAGAAGAGAAAGCAGGTCTAATGTTACTCAAAAAACCTTATTCCACCCCAACTCACAGGACTACATTGATCTGAACAAGTACCTGCTGATTTAACCCAGAGGAATTTAAATACTCAGCAGTTGAACACTGTTTAAACCATTTCCCCCTCATTTGGTCATCTGGGAAGTCCCTGAGTTTATGATCAGAAGTTCTTCTTAAATTCCAATGGGAAGAGCAGCAGTGGCCAGACAAGTATAGAAATGTGGCCCAAAAGCAGGACTCAGAGCACAAGCTGGTGATGACTCCAGTACCACTGTAACCTTTCACACAGTACCTCACCGGGTGTAACAACGCCAGTGCTCAGCAGGCACGCACAAAAAAGCCACCAGCCCTCCATCCTGAGGGAAACTGTGAGAAATTATGGCCCACGAGTCCTCGTGTCACGTCACAACAAACAATATTGTTAGTCCTCTCTTCTGTCCATGGCAGCAAGATGGAGAAATAAGATACCATATCCCTCCTTGAGCACAGGAAAACCTACCTTCTCCCAAACACCACTGAAATCTATGACCTCCCTCATAATACATTAAAAGTACAGCAACAAAGTATGCAACTCTGCTAATGACTTTAAGGAAAAAATATGTGGGTTTATTCCCCTTCTGCCTGACAGCAGCTGTGCAGTTTTTCCAGTAAGATGAGGATAATCCTCAAGTTCAAAGTAATGAAAGCAATAACTAATGTCCTCCCACATATACTCCTTAAAAATTATAGCTGCATTCTTTAACTGCTCTTCTACCAGCCTGCTCTGACAAGTCAATCTCTGCTGCTGTTGTGAAGGTCCAACAGCAGTGATGAAGGACCCTAAAACTTCTACAACCTCTCGCAGCTCCTCATCCAACAAAATCAGATCCTATAGCAAACTACCCTCTCTTCCCTCCCCACCCACCATGCACTTGCACTGCAATTATTCCTCTTCCATACTCATTTTTGCTGGCTGAGCAGGGCAGGGAAGATGCCAAGGCATTTATCCATCAAGTCACTGCCTTCTCCCATCAACCCAGCCTTTCTTTCTACAGGGGGAAGAACCAAGACATGTGAAAATGTACAACCCAGCCAACATGGCAAACTGCAAAGCAGGGCAGCTTCAGCTTCCATACAGACTGATTTAAATAGAGCTTTAAGTTGCTTGACTTAAAAGTTTGAGCTGCAGTTTAGTGCCCAGATCTGCTTACTTAGAGGCAAAAATCATCTCAGTGGAGCAAACTATGGTTACTTGTTATGACTTCTTAGGACAGAAGAAACAGGCTACAAGTAGCCTGACTATCACAGTATATTTTACATTGAATACTTAAATAAAACAGCTAATTCACCAAGTAAATGTATCTTCTTACCATGCACTGAAATGAACAAACTGAGCAAAAACCCCTCTAACCCCCTATCCTCAGGGCTGGGGGCAGCCTTCTGAAAATGCTTTGGTGGACTCCCTCATCAACACTTCAGACAAGCATCACCTGGTTTGACTGCCACAACAGAACTTTCTCTTTTCCAATAAAGATCAAACTACATAGAAATATGCAGGTTAGAACAAGAACCAATTGCTACAGAAATCAACCCTGCCATCAAAAATAAATAAATAAATACAGCTGTAACTTTACTTACACTAACCTGCACTTCTAGGTCACTGGAACAGTGTTGTGCAAGTAACCTCACAGCAGAGCACAAAGAAAGTGCAGTAACAACATCCAAAGTGAGCTGTGTTCTGCAGCAAGGGAAAAAAAGAGGGACTCTCAGTCCAGACTAAAAAGAGGGGTACAGTTTGCAACACTGATCCCAGCTACATTCTGTAAGGATGATATTCTGTATATAGCTACAGCCATATTCTAGGGAACAGGACATTATTCAATGGCATTCTGGCTCAGTGGGCACTTTAATGATAACAGGTACTATCACTCCAAGCAGCAGTCCCACCCTGCCCTTACCATTCAATCCTCTTGCACACAACCTCACCCTTTTTTGTCAGCACATCTGTGGTAACATGATGGATGGGATCAGGAAACCAACTCAGACCAAACACCGTGGGTAAAAAACAAAACAAAAGCAGTTTGGTTAGTGTGGTTCCCCAGTTCAGCTCACTTTAGACTTGGCCATAAACTTATGCCATCAAATCAGAGGTGAGGGAGAGTGAGAAACTTCTGTCAGGAGCTGTTCAAGTTTAAAACACACCCTTGGTCTGTATGGCCAAACTTTTACCAAGTGCTAAGCAAGTCAAGTTCTCTGGTTACTGCAGCCCTCTTCTCTCTGGCACATGCTCCCCTTCCTGCCATCCCTTCCAGCAGGAAAACGTGCCCACCACCTGCTAACCTGCACAGGCGCTCCAATCCCTGCTGTTAACTCTGCACGGAGGACACTCAAACCCCAGCACAGAAACGAGCACACCACAGCTGACGGCAAGTTCTGGAAGTGCTGCTTCACCCCAGCTGGGCTCTGCTTCTCTCTCAACAGGCACACTCATTTGGATCACCCAAATCTGATCACCCAACCAGCTAATTTTCATGAAGTTATAATGGCAACAACCAATTTCGAAATATCTCTCTAGAGAAGTCTGTTAAAATTTGTTAAAGCCATATCAGAAAGAGGAGAAAACAAGTGTGAAGTAGCACATTTGAACAAGCCTTGTTTCCTTACAAATCTAGGCTTGAAAAATAAAAATTATCACAACTCTGATAATACACCCAGACTTTAGCACAAGTTGTCCCTGGGTGGCAGGAGGATGCTCAATCATTCCTATTCCCATGACAGGAAAAAGGGAGCAAGTAATAGCTGCCCACAGACCTGAGGAGTATGATGTGTGTCTTGGGGCTCTCAGCAAGATGTATTTCCTTCAGCAGAAAGCTCACAGGGGAATTGCTTAACACTTTTTTATTGCAATTCCTTTTACTTCATGGGTCACCACAAAAAAGCTTGTTGATCATAAATAAACAGCAGCCATCATCAATCTTATTTGCCTTTTTAAATCATTACCCTCGTCCTCAAAGAAGAATTAGCAGTGTTGCTTATACCAAATATTGGCAGAAATTCTAGTTATCAAATGGTGGAGACATTTTGTATAGAGAAAAACGAGCCAAACTAGAAGGGAGACTTGCCCTTTCTGCTCCCCCAAAGGAAACACCATGCTATGAGGTGCCTCCTGGAAGGCCAAAGCAGTATTCGATCTCCCCACTACTCCTCCCCTGTTTAAAATTCAAGAGCAAACAACATATGAAAGTAGCATCACTCATTACAAAAAATAAAAAAGCTGGAGGGAATACTTTCCAAGAGTGACTGGTCTTGTTCAGATACCAAGACAAATCAAGAAAGCCATGGAACAACTGGAGCGAGGCCTCCAGGGCACTCAGGGCTGGAGCACCTGCATTTGGGGCTGGAGGAGAGGCTGTGGGAGGCAGGCCTGGTCAGCCTGAGGTAGGGAAGGCTCTGGGGCACCCACAGCTGCCACATGCCTGCAGGGAAGGGATTGAGAAGATGGATCCAGGCTTTCCGTGTGGTGGGAGGACAAGAGACAAGGGGCATAAGTTAAAAAAGGAGAGGTTCAGACTGGATGTACAGAAAATCTTTTCCACCACGAGGACGGTCAAGCAGCAGCACAGGCTGCCCCAAAAGGCTGAGACGTTTCCATCCCTGGAGGTTTTTAAGACCAAGCCCTGAGCACCTGGTCTGACCTCAGAGCTGTCCTTGCTGTGAGCAGGACAGGGGCCTCCTGAGGCCTCCTCCAGCCCAAGTTACCTTGTGATCCTGTCAACTCCAGGAAGCACGCTGCAGGGACACAGGGTTCTCTGCTAAGAGGTTATATTTACTAACTTTTTCCTTCATATACTCTCAAGATAATTAAATAACTGATTTAGTCTTACTGAGACTCATTCTGTGTTTCAAGCAGTATTCTGGTTGGTGTCATTCCAGCACAGACAAGCATCACCTCTACATCATCCTGACCAGGAATCAGTACCAGAACATGCTCACACAGACTGCAATTACCTCTGCTCTACCCTCCTCCTTTAACAGTGAAGAAACACTGCAAGAGGTGCGTCATGGGCCAGCAGACAGCAAAGGAGCAACCATGAAGAGACACAGCAGATGCAGAAGTTAATGGAGCTACTGATGAGTCTTTGAAAAGAGAGCCACAATTTGAATTATTAAAGTAGTCAAACCTTTAATGAAGTTGGTTATAGCCTCATCATAAGGCTACAGTAAACTACCTACTGGTTGGTCAGCACTAGAATTTCTGAGCACTGTTCAAGCCCTGTAATTCAAGCACTTTTTATTCTAAGTTTGCAGAGTGCTAAAAGCCACAATTTACCAGGGTAAAGCCACACTGGTAACTGAGCTCACGTCCTTGTGAAATGCAACTGAGACAGTCACATCTCAAACTGCTAAACTTCTGAATCTCAGCTAACTACATTTTGAACATTAACATATAAAATTGGCATTGAAGATCATTTCTCTAAAACAAACAAACATAGACTAAAGCTCAACACTGTCTTAAAAAATGGATGTGCTCAGAAGTTTCTGTAGTGTTGTGTTAGAAATCTTATCAGTGATATTTTGCTTAAAAGTGACTTATTTTATATCTAGCAGGATACATGAAACATTTACTGTAAGAAAATTGCCCCATGAGATTAATTTGATTTACGGGCACTACTTGTAGATTCCCAAAGCAGCACAGATGGCATAGATACAAATTTTCTGCCAGATGTGATGGACACGCTCACCTGAACAGGGAGACATGAACTGTGTCTCTGTTTCCTAAAATCTCTCTGAAAGAACCTTCTGAAAGGTCTACTCACCTTACCAGATGCAATGCAAATCTTTGAGAAGTGACTCAAACAATAGCTCCAGAGAAGTATCTAGGAAACTAGATGGGAGAGAATACACTCCAATACTCTTGACAGGTGACCTTGAAAAGGATAGTAAGACCGGGAAAGCAAAAATCCCAAAAATCTGTTGCAAAATATGAAGATGAGACTCTCCTGCAACTTTTCAAAGACTCGATACATGAAGCCTGACCTTCTTTGCTCTTCCTGGAAGACCTGTAGGAGGCTCAGGTATATCTCAGTTCTCACAGGTTGATTGAAGGGGCGCAATCCTTCAAGGACAGCATTTAAAAATAGCTGGTTCACACACATACAGAAAGCAAGAAACTGGAAATCGAAGAGTTAAGGCTGTCCAGCTAAAAGTCCCTTCTTCCCTGCTCATCTTTTCAGCAGCTCAATTCTTGCAGAGTCATTATTTCACTAGTTATTCAACCATTACATGTTCACCTTAGAAATTCAGCTCACTTCTGCCTAAACTTCAAATACACAGAAAAATGGTTTCTCACAGAAACTTTTCTGTCCCTCCTTAGTTCTAAGACAATGAAGACAGCAGAGACTAATTGCTCCATGTCTTCATTTGGTACAATGTTTAATTCAGTTGCCCTCTCACATTGTTGTACTTTGGTCTATTCCTTCCTCATTACACTCAGATTGAGCCTGTCATGGCAGAGTAAAAAAGAAGGATGCCCTCCTCCTTAAGGCAAAGGACTAACAGAACTGGCTCTGAGAGTCTGAGGCTCTCTTCCCAGTTCTCTTTATGAGCTTGGGCTGCAGTAATCTGCAGTTGCATTTCTGCCCTATGCAAATCAAACCATTTAATGTACACTCTGTGGATGTAAAAAGCATTTCACAGCTTTTAAGAAAACTTTCCCCAAGCTTACCTTCTACACACAGGAACAAACCCAAATGGTCTTTTAGAGGCAGAAGGAAGATGACGGGCTACAAAGCACTTGAAAAGTTTGGGAAGAGGAGTGTCCTGTTTTCTCAGGAAGAGGTAAGATTCTTGGTGACAAGGACAGAGTCACTGCCCGTAACACATTAGTGCCCACACTTCAGTCCTGTTGATTTGGCACAATACAAACAAAGCAGTCAGGAAAAAGCACGAACAGCCCAGGATGAGCTGAAGTGTTGGAGGAACAAAGAGAGGAGGAACAGACGATTCCTGCCCCGCTTGCAGGTAGGATCTCCAGCTTGGTGCTGCAGAACACTAAGGAAGAGTCTGGTGGTGCAGGAAGGTGACAGGGGCAGGGACATGTGTGACTTCAGTGGTATGGCCTCGTCACAACACAAAGGAGCCAAAGACATGCAGTCACAGGAAGGAACAGGAGCCAGACGTTACAGTATTATTAAGATACATACTACAATACAAAAGCAAGTCTTTTACTGGTAGAAGATTACTAATAATAAGGCATTCACAAGCTTTTTCCATAATGTAAGGGGAAAGAAAGAATGAAGAAATTCTATGAAAGCATAGGTGTACTCACCTGAAAAAGGCTCATATACTCACTATTAGAGAAAAAGATTACATTTTTTTTTCTTTTTCTCACTATTAGAGAAAAAGATTACATTTTTTTTCTTTTTTGAAGAAATTAATTTGAGGTAAGTTCTGGACTAACAGAAGGAAGCAGAGATACAAGACAAGAAGAGGAGGAAGGGAAGGATTTGGAGAACCAGCAAGGCGAGACAACTGAAATGTTTCAGAATGCTGGATAGAAAGAGATTTCAAAATGTAAAAACCTCCTTGAATTTGTTCCTTCTAAATCCTTCCCAAGCCCTGAACTCTTCAGAAAGAAATGTGCATGCCCTTTTAGCATACCTACTTCTTTTCCATGAGGTGTTCTGGAAGGGTCAGGGGTGACACAACACGATCAACCCGAATATTTAGTACTTTACAGCTACTGAAAAGCCATTTGTAGCTCACGACGCTGCTTTCCAAAACCACTAGAGAACGAGCATTTGGGTGAAAGTTCACCCCAAAGCCTATCAAAGTTCTGCTCGTATCAACGTGAGATATCTAATGCTCTCGACTTTAGGGACTCGAGAACGGTTCTGTTTCAAAGCACAGCTCTGGCAGCCTCACTCCTCTCCTGAACCCTCGGCTGACCGTCCCCAGAACGGACCGGCTGTGTCAGCCGTGACTGAGGGCTTCCAGCTGATGGCGAGGGCTGAGACACGACTCTGCTACTGCCGTTCTCCCAGAGCACCTCCTGGGGCTGCGAGCGCTGGTCCTGCTCCACCGCCGGGGTCAAACTTCCGCGGTCGCTCCGCAGGGGGCGGGTTACCCCAGCACCTCCTTGGGAAGGGCTGGAGAATTCCCACAGGGAAGCTGGTGGATTCCCCTACCCTCTCCGCGGCTCCAAGGCACCGGCGTGACCTTGCTGGGGAGCCCTGGACCATGCGGCAGCCGAGCCCGCCCGCCCGCAGGGCTCGGGAGCGCGGCGGCCGGGTCTCCCACACCGCCCCGGGACCGTCCCGCTCACCGCCCAGCGCTGCTCGCTGTCGCTGCGAGGCCTGAGGGCTCCACGTCCGCCCGCTCCCCGCCGCCCCGGGCCACCCGGCCGCGGCCTCGCCCCTCCGTCGAGCTCCGGAGATACTCACCGGAGATACTGCGCGCACAGCAGGCTCATCCTCCGCCGCTCGCCGCCCGTCCCGCTGCGGCTCTCACAGCCCGGGCCGGCCCGCCGCCCCCGCGCCGCCGCC
>WBMZ01006067.1:0-139748 GCA_013400975.1 Atrichornis clamosus
CCTTCTGCTGCTCCTTTAGGCACCTGCCCTGCTGGAGCTGCTGGAGCAGCGTCACTGGGGGCACACTTTTGTAGCAGGTCCTTGAGTTAAAAATGAAGCAGCAGCACTCGGCACGTGATGCTTTTCTAGAAGTCACGGTGCTCAGGCCCTCTCCCCAGCTGGGGTTCAAAACCAGGTGTTCCTTGCAACATTGGACTCCACGATCCTTGTGGGTCCCTGCCAACTCAGCATGTTCTGTGATTAGTGATTAATTAGCATTTGGGGGAGCCTCTTGCCAGCAGGTTGGCTGCAGCTACAGGCTGTTTTCCACAGGATTGTACGTGGGTTATAAAGTGCCTTGCTGCTCTCAGGAGCTCGCTGGAGTCCAGCCCTGTAAGTATTTAATTACTCTCAATGGTTTCACAGCCTGGGGCAGGCTTGTGGCGAGCTACACTGGTGTGGGAGACGCTGGGAAACCATGGGATACTGCATTTAAATGGAAGCAGTCCTTCCCTCAATTTTAAAATAGGTACATCTAACAAAGCATTTCAGGCATTTCAAACTACATATCCAGGACGGCAAACACTCCCACATTCGTTGCATGCTCACTTTGAGCCTTTATCAGAATAAACCTGAAGTAAATAATAATATTTTATTACAAGCCCCACAGCAATAGCAAAAAGTGTCAAATTCTCTTTATTATTCCCATGGCCATTAACACATATACTACACACATACATATATAAATGCATGTATGAACACCCGCAGGTACAAATTTCACTTTCCTGCTGCTCTCTGAGTATGTACAGTTACACATGAGTAAACCCTTACTCAAATATAGGAATTAATTCCACAGACAGTTTCTCAAGAAGAATTTTTTCACAATTCTTCTCTACAAGGCATAAATAAAGAGAGAAGAAAAAGAGATGGTCTTTGCCAGACTGCAGCCACTCTGTTTAACCTTTTCCCTGCATCCATCAGGATTCTCCTTTTCTTTCTGTAGGATCATTGCAACAGAAACTATTTCAAGTACACCCACTCACATGGTTTGCAAAGTCCTCACAGTTGTCTGTGAAGGTGGTAATGCTGAAGGCAAATAGGGGTTTTTTTCTCATTGTAATAGGTTAGACTTGCTCAAAGAGTCACTTATTCTGTTTCAACTGGAAAAAAAATCAAAGCAGGAATGGGCAGAGGGAGGGGAAAAAAAGAAGAGGCCACTTTTTTTGATCTAATCCTTGGGCCAGGCTGTCAGGGTGGACACAGGGCTGCACCTCTCCTTGGCGAGCTCTGCTTTGACACCGGACATGCAGAAAGCACACTTCATTTTACAAGCATAGCTTCTAATTTAGGGGGGTTGTTTTCTGTTTTGGTTTTTTTCTTCAGATTCTTTCCAAGAATGCTGTGAGCCCATGAACTGACTTTTCAATCACTTTTTTGTGTTCTCCTCATTGAGGGTAATGGGCTTGTGGAAAAGGCTGCTGACAACTGTTGTATTGCGGAGCCAAACCTATTTATGCCAAGATAGATTTGTTCATTCCTTCTCCCCCTCCTTCTTCTCCCAATATTCTCCTTTCTCAGACTTTTAATAAGGCAGTAAGGCAGAAAAGCAATGATGCAAACAAACAGTCTCAGTATGACCATATGCACATCACCCCCAGTTGCTGGATCCTGTAGAACAATTAATTTTTTGTGTCATATTTTATGTCACACTTATTAGCCTAAAGTGCAGTAATGCACATTCCCATTCACAAGAGAGCCTCTTCTGAATAACAAGGCCATGAATGGGTAATAATAAAAGTATATTCCATGTGCCAGGGACCATGCTAATTAGCAGACTTGAAAATCTCTGTCAAACACTATAAAATGTTACAGTGTTTATATAAATGTTTAATAATGAAAATGATAACAAACTGAATGAGGATGGATTGGGGAAAACAGTCATTGAGCAGTGTTCTGAGCGTGAGGGATGAAACAGCCTATGGTTTCTGCAAAAGAGAGATTTAAGTGAATGTTTTGTCTGGCTGACACATTTGACTAAAGACTTGTCCCAGTCTGCAGTTCAGCACACTCTAAAAGGAACAGCAGAAACACGCTGGGCTTGGTCTCTTTCTTTTGGGATCACTGTCCCAGCAAAGCCCCCCTTTCCCAGAAGGATCAGCAGTCACTGCACTGCAGCTGGGTAGTTGGCCCTTCCTTACGTTCTTACCTGGACACCTGAAGCAAGGTATTAATCCCTTTTCCCTGATGCTGTGAGCCAGCTGCCAGCCTTAGGATATCTCAGCGGGATTCAGTCACAGGACAATGAGCTGCATCTTGCACACTGGAAGATTCAGAGCCATGGCTTAGGGCTCGGAAAAATTCTGTCGTTCCTGAGCTTCTTGCACAGTATCACAGAGTCCTCCCTCATGTGCAGACCCAGTCTGCCCCACAGCAGGAGAGAGCAGCCTCCCAAAAGTGCCTTTTCAGCCTCAGTGCTGCTGATGGACACAGGACACATCCCGCCTCCCCAGGCATTGCTCTGAAACAAGAGTAGCAAGAAGGGGAATTCAGAGCAGGACACAACAGCAGCAAAGCCAGCACGCACTGACGAGGCTTCCAGAATCTCATGTGTGGTCTAATGGTTTGCCTTTTTTAAACACAGACAGCTAAATACCTATTTTGATTTTAAAAATATGATGAATGCAAGTATTTTGGCAAACGAAACTAAAATAGATTTCTTTCCAGACAAACTAACTGAAGTGTTCATAAAGGAGGCTAAATCACTCATAAGGTGATAGGAACCTACTGCTCCCCAATTCCAAAGACAGTTTTCAGAAACACATGATTACTTCCCCTTTTTCAAGTGGCACATCTGGGATGACCTCAGCAGCAGAGCTCCACTGACTGCAGCTCTGCTGAGCACCAGGTAGAAGTAATCTTGCCCCAGGCAGGGCTTTTTCATTATTGAACAATTTTTAGACTGTCATATTTAACGTTTAAAACATTTAAAACTTCTTCAGTGAAACTCCAAAGTCAAAATAAGAGCTTTACACAAAACCAATTACATAATTCTTATGTGAAATTACATTATTATTATCACACACAATAAATTCGTAGCTCCCTGCTCTGGGGGAAAGTGTACGTTCTAAAGATAAATGTAAGACAGCAGGCTTTCCTCTGGTACTATTTCCACTTGTAAAGTCCAAACTAATGCTATAAACATGAGTGTGGCGGAAAGCAAAGCATGTTGTAGCATCCCTGTTGTGATACCAAGAGGCTCCCTGGCTAGCCAGCAGGCTGTGCCAGTATTCCTCACCTACAGAGATGAAGAGCTGCCCCAGCTCAGGGGTGACCTGGCAGTGAGGTTTGCCCTCTGACCATTCAATAAGTACAAACCTCTCCTTAGAGCCAAGTGCCTTCCTCACAGGCCACATCAGAGAAGCTTCCCCATGAATCACGGGGTATTCTTACTAACTTCAGCCGCAGCAACACCTTTCTGGGGGCACACCCTTGACCCCCACGCTAGGAACAGGAGGGGGCATTAAGCACTGGAGCACAGCTTCCAGAATCCCATGTATGCTCTTACAGTTTGCTGTTTTTAAACACTGCCATGCATGCTTCAGATACAAAGTGCAGCTGGGTCTGTCCTCAGGAAAGCTGAGAGCAGAGAGCCTGCCCCATCACCTCCTATCCCAGGGAACAGATCCCAGCACAGGGAACAGCGCAGGGGCTGCAGCCGTGGAAAGCAGTAAGGAAATAATGAGTTACAGCAGCAAATACCCCATTGCATCCCAAGCCCTGCTCATCACCTGCTCACTGTGCCTCAGAAATCCTATTTTCTTGAGACACATGAGAAAGGTTAGGCTGGAGGATTAGAGATCCCTCTGGATCCCCTTCCCTGTGCTTTTTCAAAGCTGAATCCTGCCCAGGTTTTACTGAGCCCCGGTGTATGGCTCACGAACCACAACCCATGCGGGAGGTGATGTGGTAATCTGGTGACCTGTTCACATCCTCACCTCCTACCATAAATTGAAATAAATGTATAAATACAAGTATTTGAAGGACAGACTCAGGAGGCTCCACCAGGGTTGGAAACCAGCGTTCAGCTTTCCTGGACTGTGCGCATACAGGGCTATTCAGACCAGCTGAATCCCAGGACTAATGATGGATTATGTCTGTGCTTTCCTCCAAGGCAGGCTGCACTTGGAAAGTGGAAATCTGAATCTTGACCATCTCGCTGAAGTCAGCGAAGTGAGCTCTGGCACAGAACTGACAGGAAACGGGGTATTAGCTGGAGGAAAATAAATGGAAGACATGTCCTTCAACTTGGGCCCCTTCATGGGAACTGTAGGTTCTTCCCTTTGCTCCCTAGGTAAGCTTTAAACCTCCTGTTTGTGGCTACTTACTTAGGTTCAGCATAGCTCAGCATCTCTGAGCTGCTACAAAGCCAAATGGCTGCAAATGTTGGTATTTTTCCTTGCAATGCACCACTGTGTCCAGGTCTCTGACTCAGTAGCTGATTCCAACTAATTTGCATCTTTTGTTCAAACACTCATTATGACTAATTTGGGGAACATTTTAATTTTTTCTCTTCAACATAAAGTCATCAAATAAATACAAAATAACAAATATTACCACACAGCTAGAATATTTTTCCTTCATCATGTAATTGTGCCCTTAGTCCATTATAATGCAAATTCTATTAATTCCATATAATTTTTTCCCCTCTATTTTGCTTGATTTATTTCACAGTACCTTGAGAAAGATACTAACATCATTATTTTCATTCTTCACTGCCTACCTCAAGCACAAAATTACTGCATACAGATTTCTCAGCAGTTCAAAAGACTGATGTACCACAGAATGGTTCACATTTTCCTTTATTTTTATCAGTGACAACTGTTTATTATTTCTACTACCTCTGATTCCACTGTACAGAGACCAGAAAGGGCTCACTTGTTCTGGCAATAAAAGGGGCTCTTGAACTGATCCTACAGCATCATAATACAATGGCGGGTTTAGGACATATTTTTAAAGCCAGACCTAAATTTTAACTCATAACTCATCTGTCAACTTCTTTAAAACATCCCAAGGATAAAGAACAGTTTGAGCTTACAATACAATTGTCTTCAGGAGTCTGGATCTGTAAATCTGAAGGAGGAAGAGAAAATGGAAGAAAAGTATCCAAACCCAGTGTGGTGCAGATATCCCGTGGGGACATGTAAAATTTGAAGCATACAATTAATAATACTTTTCAAAGACATACCAAGATATACTTAATGGCCATTTTGAAAGTACTTGGAAACTCTCAGAATGCAAATGAAGCTAAATGCAAGACAGCAAATGAAGCACAACAAACTGCTCCTGAAGTCCAACCACACATCCTGATGACAGGAACAGAAGAATATGAGCCTCTAAAAACACAAAGGAAAATATTACAGAAAACCAAAGATGGATAAGTCTTTAGTCCAGACGCTATAACCTACACTGTCCAGATGCATCAGTCTATTTTTAATATACTTCTAAATCCTTTTTCCCACGTCTTAAAAACATGTCAGCAAAGGTAGCTGTGTGCTCTGTGCTATCAGATCTGCCCTACTAGCCATTAAATCAGCCTACACACCCCTCGTACAGGAAATCACCTGCAGGGGTGCAGCGTGTGCTGGCAGCCAGAAGCAGCAGAGCTGAAAGTACAGCTGGATCCTTGTCACCTCAACACATCTACTGAATGTGACAGAGCAACAACTGCTGCCTACGGACAGGTCCCGGAGGAGGACAGGCCCTCCTCGAGGTACCACAACACAAATCATTAAGAGACAACAGCACCAAAAGCCACAGGTTTTTTTCCCCAGTAGGTCAAGGCCTGCTTCATGGGCTGAATCTGTTGCCTTTCCCGTTAAATGAACTGGGCACTGGAACAACCTTGGGGTCTCCTGCTTTCCCACACCCCTCCAGGCAGTGTCTCGGGTGTTCCTGCTGCTCCCATGGGCTCGGCTGTGCTGGTGGGTGACGGAGCTTTGAGGGAGCAGCACAGTCTCGGGCAAGGCTGGGCACTCGCATGGTGACCGGGAGCACACGGCAGCCCCAGGCTCACAAAATCCTTCTGGGACAAGGGCAGGACAAGAAATGACAGAGACAGAAAACTGCTTCCAGGAACCACTCCCTTTCTTGCTCCAAGGGGAAGAAAAGCCATGTGTTGACAACAGGACCGAAGCTTTAACCACGGAGAAGCACTAAATAAGAGGGGTTTTAACACCAAGCTCTTTGCAGAAGTGATCACAGACCACAGAGATGGAAGCCAAAAGGTGAAAGCCTGATGTCTCCTGAGTCTGAGAGTGACTGAACCCAGTATTTATTCACTCCTGTAGCTATTTAAATGTCACAACAAGTAGCTTCCTTCTGCATCTTCCTGTTCTTTTGCCATGAGCTACAAACAAACCTGGCTGGAAAAATGATTGTGGAGGCTTGGGGCAAAATTCATCAAGGTGTGAAGAAGATGAAGATGTCACACAGCCACGAGAGAAGATTTCTACCTTGTTTATAGAGTTCTGTTGTGACTACTAAAGGCCATACCCTTCTAAAAATGGACTGTAATTAGCTCAAAAGCTGACAAGTTGCAGAGATAAGTGTGAAAAGAAAGCTCTTTGCTACTGAGAAAGGCAAGATTCATAACACACACTGTGCAGGTACTTGGGTCCTCTGCCAGAATTCAGCCCATGAAATCCACTTACTGCCAATCTCAATTGTGCTCCTGCCCCTCGAGAAGTGCCAGCTGGAAGCTGAGACAGAGTTTTGCAGATAACACTATTTGGTTGCTACCAAACTCCAGTTGCTGTTCTGTATATTTACTCACTTAATTCAAGGTTAAACCAGCTAATTCCAGGACAAAAACTCTGCACCAATTGCTTGCCACATGTGAGACTGACAGCAGCTAACTGCACGGATGGAAACACAATCAGTCTTAATTTTAACACTGCACTAGTGGATGACAGCCACAGCTGTTCTGGGCAAGACAGACTGTACAGAGCACAGAATGCAGCCCACTGCAGGGAGAGACAGACCTGAACCAGAGCTCCAAAGAACCTGTTTTCTTCTTCCTTTCCTTTCTGATGGTGGGAGATCGCCACTGAAAACTCAGATCTGCACCTGGCCTCCAGACCAGGTTTAGTGAGATGCAGACTAATTTTTTTTAATCTTATTTTAAGTGTGAAAAGGGCAGAGAGAATGTCACAAGATCAGTTTATCTCAGTACTTTTTTTCCCAGTTTTAGCTGACCACATGAGTACAAACATATGAAGGTTCAGCAATATCAAAACTGAATCCATATCTTAAACCTGGCTGTGTGTTGCCATTGAATTTTAACATTATCTCTCAGTCTGAACTCCCTGTCCAAGACTCTAGCCTTGAAAGCTTTGCTTTTTTCTGAAGGCTACAACTATCCGCTTAACTGGAGGGGCTAGTGGGGAAATGGGGGGAAAAATCTAAACTTTTGAGGTTTGCCAGTGAGATTATTTCAATCTAGTTTCTACTATTGAAAATGTGGAGTAACTCCATTTAAATCAAAGGAGGTGTATCAAGACAAGCAGCCAAAAGGAGTTATCAGATGGAAGATAAATTCAAGTTCCCTTAATTCAATGTCATCTTTAATGTTTTTTTTAAGATAAATTCTGGCTATTAACATTCCATTAATTTCTGAATTACTTAGATAGGGGGATAGGAAGAAACCTTCAGGTGTCCTAATGTGGCATTACTGATGCACAAAGAAATGCTGATTCTGATCTCTCTTAGCAGAAGTGAGCCAGTATAAAATGCCCTTCTGTTTGAATTCTCCCCACTAAAAATTCTCTAGATAGGACAGTGGCAATCAGAAAGGCCTTGCTTAGAAAGTAACTACTGGGAATCACCAGGAACACTTCAAGGGACTTCCCCAGTGAATATGGAGAGCAGCTTTGTTTCCAGTGTGGCAGTGGTCCCTGTGAAATTCCTTCACCTAACTCCTCCTTCCTTTGGGAGTGGGACCTGCAAAAATTCATTGGTGAGATCAGCAGCAATCAATGAAGGCTGGCAAAGACAGACCACAGGCTTACGTCAGGAGACAGCACGTCCATCTCTCTAGGTTCAGAAAAGATTCAGCTGCTGATTCACTTTCAATCATAAACTGAGAAATCTGATCAGTGTCCTTCCATAACATTTATTTTTTTCTATGAGATATCACAAATAAAAAGGGGTACAGTGAAGTCAGCACACTTGATTTAGGAGGGAAGCCCTTCAGGGTGGGAGTTTGGGCTGTGAGGCAACAGGGCACTTAAACTAAGCTAGCCCTGAACCATCCTGGATTTACAGGACACCGGTGCTGAAGAACAGATATGCATTGTTTTTTGCTTTAATGTGCAATCTCAAAGCAAGTATGCTCAACAGAGGAGATAAGCTAGAAAAGAATGAATGTTTTGTGGGTAAGAAAAAGTAAAAAGCAGAAAGAGGAAAGACAAGACTGAAGTTAAATTTTTAATAAGGAGCATTTAGAAGCATCTCCTGAAAAACCAGTGAATCTTTAATGCAAAAATTGCTTCGAAAAGGCAATTATCCCAAAAAGAAATTACTCTGCCCTGCAGAGGGACAAAATTTAATAATTAAAGTGCACACTGAGAGATTTTACTGCTATTTTAAGTACTTTTCTAGTTCAGCCCCAACTATGAAGATTCAATTGTTGCCTCCCTTATGTAAGATCAGCAAGCAGTTCAAGCTGAACCTCCTGTAAACCAGGCTGTTCTAGAAATGTGACTGCCTTTAGCAACCACAGACAGAAGCAAATACTCTGGGAAGACCAGGGGGATTGTTCTGGAGAGAATAATGGAAAGAAGTAACTTTAAAAAATCAAAAAACCCCAGGTGATCTACAGAATGAAGGCATTAGCATGGTGTAAAGCCCTGTTGCCCCATGTTTCCTGATCTCAGGGCTTGACTTTTCATCTTGCAAGGGGCAGAGGGCCAGGCTACCTGTGGTGATGGTAACATGAGGGTATCAAGGAAGGGACATGGATTATTTCATTTACAATCTCCAAGAGGCAGCAATGGAAGAACCAAGAATCCAACACAGTGACATCCTCTGTAGTAGCTTCTCTTCATTCTTTCATATCGCTCTCCTGAAGGGGTTAATAGACTGTGAACAGTCCCTTTTACATCCTCTTCCCCTTTATTAAATTACCTGGGGTAGGATGCCGTGGTGACCTGCTAGAAAAGGAGCTGACATTCGTGCATGGGAGAAGGATCCAGTGCAAGTCTTCCTCACTCCCCCGGGAGCAGTGTCACACAAGGAGGGAGGTGCAAAACAAGTGCCTACCACACAAATCAATGTCAAATATCACAGAACTTCCTCAATGCATTCCCATTTCTGCTCGTTCCCTCTGTGGAACAGAGCTGCTCCAGCTCCCTGCACTCTGCCTCATCTGCAAGAGGGGAATCTAAAACCAGATCACAGCAGAGGTTTGTGATGTGTGGAAAGTACTGAGTGCACCTCAGGTGGGACATTTTCAACGCAGCACGTGCCTGAAACAAGAAAAACAAGGGGTGCAGAGGTAATGCTTCATATTCAGTACAGCAAAGTGCCTCCAGGGCAGCAGCAGCAGCTTCCAGACGACACTGGGCAGTGTCTGGCCCCTCAGGATATGGGGGAAAGAGGCTGAATCTCTATTTCTGTCCACATAGACAAAGACAGAAAGACTCCACAGCTAAGGACCTACCAGGTCCTCTAAGGACACATGAGCTTAAAGGACTGATAAAAGCAGAGACACAAAATAACTAAACTCGCTTTTCCTTCTCCAACTTTTCTGACTTGCAGGACACATTATGCTTCCAAAATTACAGTAGAAATAGCTTCATCTATATGTTCCAAGTTTTTTAAAATTTAAACAAAATAAAGGCAATGTGATCTTGCAAATATATACACAGTTAACTGAATTGAAAAACACTGCTCACTTGTCCAGGCTTCTTTCCTTTCCCTTCTCCTTTCCCTTTGTATACTTTCCCTGTCCTTCTCTTTACTAATGTGCCCTTCACAAATATCCATTCAATGCTGAAAAGTCAGGAGGCTTTCCACTTATTCAGAAAAAAAGGATGTGAGAGGTTTGTTGCTGTGCTTAGAGAGGGTTGCTGGGCATGACATGGCTGTCCATTTAAAGATTGGCGTCCATGTGAGATTTAACCAGCAGTAGTGAGCGCTCTAGAATTTTTTCTGAGAACTTCATAAGATCATTTGGAGCTCCCACGCTTCACTAGAATTCTGCTGTCTTCTTTAAACCTGCTTATGAAACTTTAAAGTCTTGTGTTTACTTGAAATATAACTCAGTGCTTTCAGAAACCGAGGTAACTTTTCCTGTTCTCTCATCTTCTCAGCACAGTTCAAGTTGAGTGGAAAGGGCTGAGGAGGAGGAAAATATGTTTATTTTTAGCTGCATGTGACTGAGATGGTACTGCAGGAGAAATCAGAAAGACACAGCAGAGGGGCATATCAGAGAGTCATGTCTCTTCAATTTGTTGATTAAATCCAAGCAAGCAGACTTTTTCCCCACAAAAGGAGGTGTGGAAGAAGAGGAGGACCAAAAAAAAAAGAGCAAGACTGTCTGGGAATGCAAGCATCTGGTTTCCACTCACTGAGGAAGAAGAGGGTACACCAGAGGAGTATCTGAGGTGATGAATTGGCTGTCACATTGAGCAAGAGTGAAAGGGGAGGGTGCTGCTAAAACACACTGCAGTTGCCACATCTGAGGTGTCTTGTTTGCCTGACGTCTGATTCTCGAATGGAAACCATGTGGTCTTCCATCAAAATATTGGAAACAAATGCAGAATAGATAGGGAACCAAAAGCAAACTGAAGAAAAGCTTTAGGTAGGGGAAGAAAAAGTACTGAATATCATGAGTTCACCACAAAGGACACCAGCAATCACGTAGTTTCACACTACTTTCTCACACATGATTTTAGTCAAATTGCATTTGGTTTCGCTTTGGTCTGTGCTTTGAATTAATTCCAATCTTGCAAAATATTTTCATCTTATTTATTGAAGCAACCCACAACCCCAAACAAGGGGAAAACTGAGCAGATCAGTAATTAAAAAGAAAGGTGTGTACTTGGGGCTAGACAGAACCTGGAGGCACAACGCTAGGCAGAGGGGAGTCTGGAGGTAGCAGGAGGCAGCACGACTGCCTCACCATGCCTCCCTTGCCTCCTCCTATTCCCCAGACAAAAGGGCTGGGGGCAGGAATTTTGTTTCAGCCCGTGCTTTTCCCACTACGAAGTCGCAGCCCACGCTGCAAGGAGCGAGCTGCTCCTGGGGCAGGGAGTGAAAGCCTCTCCCATCTCTGCTTTCCTGGGACCCCCGTGGGGCAGGGGAAGGTAATAATTGGCCATCCACACGGCTGAGCACCAAGACACAGATTGCTGCATCAGGGACGTTGTTCCACAGAGTCACGTGTCAGCCATAAACTGGCCACAGTTCACACGCTGATAAATCTGTTGGTCCAGCTTTAGGCCGGTACAGTCATGGTCAGCTGAGGAGCAGATTTAGACTGAAGCTGTCTGCACAAAGAAAGAGAAGATGTGAGCTGATGCTGTTTTGGACAACAGGTATAACCTCAGCTGCTTTGAAGCCAATAATTCAATCGCCTGTTTTTCACAGCAGGGTCAGAATTTCACTTTTTGTTTGTTTTAAATCAGGTCTTGAGGTTTCTTCCCACATACTGACAGTGTGCTTCCTTCCCTTAAGGGTGGGCCGTTAAGGTACTAATCTTCATTTCAGGCCAATATTTAACAAAGCAGCACTCTCAGTGCAATTATATTAACGGCAAGAGAGAAAAACTCACTGACAGCAGCTAGGAAGGGTCCAGGAGACTCACAGCCATGGAAACAACTCCCCCCTACTGACAGAACTGATGAGGCTTATGCTACACTGAGCTGCAACTCAGTTTGTAGAAATCCCTGGCGGTACTGACTAAAAAGGACACCCAGCACCTAGACTGAGGTTCTGTCTCTGTCCCTGCTCCACCTGAAAGCCAGATCAGCTACTGCACTTGCAGAGGTGGGGTTAAGCCTGAGCGGGGCCTTCAGCAGAGCCACAAGCCAGTTCTTGCCAACACGGAGAGCTGCCAGGCTCCGGGAGCTTTCTCAGGGAAGAGAGGGGCCAGGGGGGGCCTTCAAGCACAGCAGATTTCCCGTTCCCTGCAGTCAGGAAGAACGATCGGGATTTGCCACTGCTTCTCCTCCCTTCCTGCACCTCAAAGCACTTCTCGAGAGGGAAATCTCACTCCTCACGCCCGAAGAACATCTGTGCAGAGCACTGGCACTGCAGGGAGGTGTCTGGGGCTGGTTCAGATGCCTGTCATCTGCAGCTCCTGCTGATCACTGGGGAGGGGGAAATACTCTCATCCTCCCAGGGACAAGCCCACAGAGCACTCCAACTAAATGTAAGATGTTAAATTACTCCCATAGCTGGGCCTGTACTTTTTTTCCTAGCTCTCTGGGTATTGTTTAGCAGCCGTCAGATAATTAAGCGCAAAGGCCAAGATAACATAATTTGAATAACAGCTAATGAAACACTCTGCAATTATTTCTGAATGTGTTATCTGTCTTCCCTCTCTCACGTGGTAACTGTGATTGCCTCTTACAGAAATCTCCAAGCAGGTGACGACACAGCAGAACTGCACACTCTTCACTTCCACCTCTCCTTCTCTCACTCAAAGACCTCTGAGTCCACCTCTCATTCCCTCTGCCAGAGGGGATCACTGCCTGCATCTCCACACAGAGCCCATTCCCCATGACAGCAGCCCATTTGCTCCTCTCCCACCTCCATTCCACACCTGCCCTGTACCAGTGTGTGAGACTGATAACATTATGTGTAGGAGACACCTGTGAGAAAGGAAAAGGAGAAAGAATAGGAAACAGGAGCTGCCACTCTCACCTCACAATCTCTGGACATGCAGAGGGAGCAATGCTGGCTCAAGGATTTGTGGGACGGTAGGAAGCAACACAATTTGTTGTCCTAACGATGAGGATGCTCACAGGAGCTCCTGGTCTCACACCTTTGTTTCCAGCCTTTCTCTCTGAGAAAGCAGCAGCTCCAAAAATACTGTGGGCAAAATTATACTCTTTGCTGAAGCACTTGATCACCCGTGCAAAGACAACAATCCCTCTTCCTTAAAGAATCTATGATTTATGGTGCACTCCTGATTTTTTCACTGAATTTAATTTGAGCTCAGTGTGATGAAATCCTTGCCCACAGAGACAACAACATAACTGACAAAACATAACTTGGTTGTTTATTAATAACAGCTTCAAAAATGTTTCACCTGCAGGTGTATGGCTTGTCTGGCAAAATGAGGACTTGGCCAGCTGGAAAAAGAATTATTGGGAAGCTCAGGATAAAAGCACCTTCCTGGTTTTTAGCTGATCTGTTTAAGGTACTCAAATTGATTATTGATAGGAGTGAAGTTTGAACAGGTGACATGGTGACCACCAGCACAAGAAACTAATCTCCAACCTGTCTGGAGGCAGAGACATCAGGAAACACCCAGGAGAGGGTGATTTCCAGTGCCAGCCCAGGGGAAGGTTGTGCCCCTTTTCACAAATGCTGCCATAAAAAAGGCAGGGACAGCACTGCGGGCAGAACTGAGGAAGGCTGTGCTCAACACTCCCAAAAAGCAGGAGATGTTGCAGGTACAATCGTAGCAAAGGAAAGTAGTAGATCAGGGCAGCATCTTTTTAACTGAGCTTATAACTTAATTTTGTTGGGGCTTTTTATTCTTTGGTGATGCTTTTTTTTTCTCCCCCAGAACTTACTACTCTCTAGAAGACAAAAGAAGTGGGAAGTGTAGTATAAGTGGTGGGAGAATGACATAAGGCAGACAGAACTGACACAAATTTCTGCTATCATCCTTGGAAACACAGGAGAGACTGACTGGAAAAGTAGCTGAATTTAAATGAGAGAATGTGTTCTAAATTGACAGCTCTAAAACACAGTAGGAAGCATATCTAGAACTCCATATGAAGCAGCAGGGTTTAATTCTGTAGTATCCACTTTACTGGACTCTTCTGGACCTCAAGTTTCAACATGATCTACATGAGTTTATGTGGAGCTGTTAGATCCATCTTTAAAGAGTTACCACCTGGTCTACAGCAAATTGCCTGTGGTAAATTAAAATAGTGACAAAGGCTTTACCAGCCGTAATTTCCTAGTACTTGATGATAACATGGAGAGGCCAGGAAGGCATTTCTGTTCCTCTAAAGTGAATTTAAAACAAGAAGACAAAGCTAACATCTGAGCAAAGGGCCCTCACTGGCTGCAAGAGGATCCCGCTGAATTTCACAGCACACACAGTCAAAATGATGGAATAATATCCCAAGTAATATGAAATAAAATAGGGCCCACATCTGTGGCATTTTGCTACAAGACCCTGAGAAAATATCATGGACAGGTTCACAAACTCCCTAAAAACCAGCTCAATATCCCCCTCCAAAATCATTCATTCAAGTGGAGAGAAAGTTGTGACTGAGACTAAACACAGCTCGATGCAGCACAGTTTGTCACAAGGACTGCAAAATCAGCACATCCCTGTCACTTCCACATGTGGAAAATGACGTATCTGTAAGCTTTATGGAGCGGTGGGACACTTGTCCTGAGGAAAGGAGTTACCTTGGGTGGGTATCAGTCAGCTGAAAGACAGTTTGACCAGAGGAAAGGAACTGGCTTGGAGAGTTATCAGAAGTAAAACCTTGCGGTTTACAGGAAGTCTGCAGGAAGCACGAGCTCATTGAGGGGGGCACGGTAAGAAACCCTGTCTTCTAGAGGCAGGTGCTGAGTGTGATAAATGCTCTCAGGACCTCTACAGCACCTGATGTCTTGGTCTTGCTGACCTGTGCTGGAGCAACCACTGAAACTGTGGATCTGTCCCGGGCTGACCCGTTACCTCTGGAGCACACTTGAAAAAAATATTGCCATTCGTTAAAAGCTGTTGTGTCTTAATACTCACTTTTCAGTGCAAAGAAAATGCACCAAGTTGAAATGCTAAGACACCTCAAGCTGTCAGGAAAAAAACCCAACCTTCCCAGGCCACCACACCAGTGTTACCAGCATTTCCAACAATCTTCCTGGCCCTCCACTAGCAGCTCCCAAAGGCAAGTCCTGGTCACACCTGGGGTGCAAGGAATGACAGGGATGTACATTTAGAAGGTTCAAAGGAAGATGAAAGAGCTCCTAACACGAAATGGAAACCCTAAAGAATGGATAATGGATAGTACGTGCATAAAAAGCTGATGACTAGGTAATTGGTTTCATTAAAAGATAAATATCCCTCTCTCTAAATGACATTACTGTTGATATTCCTCCATTGATAATATCCAGCCTAACATAACCCCTTTTCATGACTGCAGAGTCATGTTCTGCTTTCCAAAAGAGCCCCTGCCTTAAGCCTGTCTAGAAGAAAGATCAAAGAATCTTGTTCATGACCTGAGCTCTTCAGCCATCAGTCAGTAATTTTCTGCATGGCCTCTAAGTGATGGATAGCTACATCCCATCACAAAGAACTAGAAAAATAAATTGCATCAGAAAGAATAAGTGTTCAAAAATGGGTATGCATTTAGAAGAAAAGAGAATGAAACAGCAAGAGTGTAAAATATTTATTTCCCCCATGCAATAACACTAGGCAGGAAAAATAGTTGCAAACCATTTCTTTGTTTTATTTCCTAACCTCTCAAGTGATGTGAAAAATCACTCCACTTCAGAAAAGGGTCCAGGATGTGAAAGGCAATGGAATATTTCTGGAGAAGAACCCAAGCAAACCCAAATGTCTGTGTAATTTTAAAATCAGAGAAGAATACTTGCAATATCATGAATATCAACTATTTTAAATACTGGACAAATGCTAACTCTATTTTCACAAGATCTATTTTCTCTGCTATTACAAGGAAGATTACACAGCTGTAATATGATATTTCCTTTATAACTATGATTGATTCTCCTTTTATCATAACTGAAAAATTATCTGTAATAAAAACATACACAGTTTGCCTCTTGTGCATTAAGAAAGCTCGCTCATGATCATAATTTGAATCGTAATTTGAACTGCACTCCTCCAGAAGATGGTTTTGTTGAGGAAGGTTAGCCAACCCCAGGCAGGGAGAGAACACACAGCACATACACACACCCCAGAACAGGCACATCCACATTTCCCTCCACTCAAAACCCTGCAAGGAAAACAAGGCAGCACTCACAGACAGCATTTCATTCCAAAGGAGATTGACAGTCACAAGACCTTGTTATGATCTTAACTGACTATTCGCAATTGAAAATTCCCAGCAAGCTTTCACTACACCCTAGACTGACAGCTGATGGGATGATGGACAGGCAAGGAGTAGGTATTGATTCCAGTGCTGCAAAACCGGGTACCTTTGCTGCTTTGGACATACAAGAGCCCATAACATAAGGTATTCCCCTTAAAAATACTCTAAAGTCTCCCCTGATCTCTGCCTTTACACAGTAGCAGCAGGACTAAAATATGAACTCAGTCTGTATTTTGTAAGGGTTTGATTGCTTTTCTTGATTTTTTTAAATTATTTTTTTATCCCTATAAGTAATCCTCCCAGCCTTATTCAGCCCTTGTGTTTACTGTCCTAAATTCATGCTTGACATATTTCAAGATGAAGACATTAGTGCAACGAGGATGTAATGAGTGTGACCACATTATCACGAAAAAATAACTTGATCAGCACATGAGATAATCTAAAACCTAACTTAGCTCCAGCCACTGAGGCTTGTGCTGTATATTCTGTGTAAATATTCCAGTGCCTCTCCAGTGCTGAAGGATTAAATAAGCACCAGCAATGGCACATTTGCAAAAAGTGGGTTTCAGAAGCATCCTATAGCTTCTGGCTCTTGCAGCACCGCACTGCCAGTTGACCAGAAATCTGGTGTACTCTAAGCTTGGATGTTTCTGAAATGATCTGGATGTTCTGAGATTCCCACCCGTGCAGCCCCATGGGCCATTCCCAACCACTGCATAATTAAAGCCATCCACCTGCTCCAAAGCCATTTCCTCAGCTACAGAGCAGTACAGACACAGATGTGGTACTTTCCTGTTATAGCAGCCCTGTGTGGGGACAGTGGGGAGGCTGCCACACTCACTGTGGTTATCCTACCCAGGGAGTTCAGCAAAAACAACATTAGGCACCAAAAAATTCCAGCAATTCTTTCCCTCCAGTTACAAGAAACTTGCTTCCAATTCGTTGTCCATCCGTTGTTAATTTCATTATCATTTCACACATGTTAATGAGACACATGCTTGTCACATGACCTTCCTCTTCCCTCAGGGGCCTAATGAATATATATCATGCATAATTAAGGGCAGTTTGTTTTGGCATGCAAATTCATTAGTGTTTTAATATAAAAACGCACAAAAGGGGAATTAATGTTTCATGACAACTAAAATAACCCTTTCTGCTAAAAATGTGACCACACTGAAACCATGTATTTATATGAGTCTTTTCCTAATGAAGTCAGCATTTAAAGATCTCCAGATCACACCACTAAAGACTAGATGAGTATTCAGAAAGTGACGGTGTAGAGCTTTTGGCAGATTTCCTCCAGATCCCATAATGTTTCCGACTGCTCTGGCATGACTGACACAAGCTTCTCCTATTAGTGCAGAGATTTCTCCCCCTCCAACTGTTCACTATCAACATTGAAATGGAAGCTGTAGCTTCAGTTTGAATGCCACATCAAACAAGCTGATAAGGCTGTCATTTTTTATCTTTGAGGTATAATTCAAGCGCAGACTTAAATGGCTGTAGTAAGAATTTCTTTCCACAGCATCTAAGAATTCAGCTCTCGATTTGAGCTTCTCAGATTTTTAAGTGAAAAATAGAAAACTGAGAAGTCGACTGGAAAGTTGTTATTTAAAATGCAGATGGTGGCACTGCTCTTTAACCCTTTCATGCTTGTTATAAGGATCTTTTAATACTCTATTAAAGCATGGCACCCTCTGCTAGAACATGCACTTGTCTGGTAGCACTGTCAGCATTCTGCCAGCCCAGCACATAATGATCAGCAGAACAGGTTTGGATATGACCAACCCCACAGCAAAGGGTCAGGATAGCCAAAACTCAGTCTTATGCCTTACGACTGAAAAATGAAGCAAATGAGAAAGATACAGATGTTTTTCATGGAATTCAGGGGGGAAATCAAAGCTCCCTATGTGAGCAGATGTAGGTTGTTGGGTTAATTCGTACTCTTGGAGTGGGGCATCCATTCTGCAGCTTTGCTGGCCTTGAATTAGAGATATTTTAGCATTTTCAGAGAAACACGGAATCAGTGAGACTGACAGGCACCCCAGAAGCCCAGCAGTGTGTTCCCAGCTCTTGCCAGACACCTGGAGTGCTGCAGCACCATGGTGCTTCAGGACATGACTTTTTTGAGAGCATGAGCAGTAACAAGTTATGTAATACAGGTTTATGAAGACATGCACTGGTTGTCTGTTTTAAAATAGCTTTCATAATTGCTCTTCACAAAATTCAAGTGCCTTCATGCTCTGCAGTGAGAAGATTGGATTTAAAAGGCTGGGTTCAAGTGTGCAAGACATGTCCTTTGCCACCCCTGTAAAACCTGGGGTTCTGGCTGAACTGAAGCCTCACTCAAGGAAGGCTCAGCACTTTCGGGCCAGCAGTTGGCTTTTTCTGCACCCTGAGCCTCCCTGGCTCACTCTCCTGCCCACTCGCCTCCTGGGGCGTTGGAACTGCTGCAGGATCAGCCCTCTCGTGCTGTGGTGCCACTTGTGCTGCATGGAGGCTGGAAGGAGTGCGCTTCCCGGGATGGAGATAAAATAAAATCTTGGATGACAAGAGTGGCCATAGAGGAAGCAATTTAGGACAGAGCTGAGGAAGGGAATGACTTGTTCATCTGGGGATGAGAGATCTTTGTGCACGAAGGCTGGAAGTGGGATCAAACCATATTAGGGAAAGCTGCATCACCTTTTTCTTGTTATTGAGGAAGGAGTAGGAATGGGTGAAGTCAAACACTGAGTGCTCTAAGCAAAGTCAATACACATCTATCTCTCCCTAGGAGAATTCCAGCAGAATCATCCAGCTCCTGTCAGTAAACCTCATATATCTAAAAGAAAAATTATGCAAGTAATTATGTTAAAACTCCTAGCACCTCCTCACTTTGGCCAGTTATCCTGAAAGAAGCCATTCAGATTCCCCTTCATGGACAATAGTGCAAAATCTTGCCTGATCCTAATCCAAATTCTTCTCTTTATAAATGGGAAAAAAATTTGGAAATTCAGATGCATCAATCACTAAAATTATCCCATTGGCTGTAAAGAAAAAGAGGATGAATAGCTAAAATATAATTGGTCTAGATCACGTGAGAAATATTTTACCACTAACCACTCTGGAACAACTATATACTTTCACCTCCTTGGCTTTACTATTTGATTTCCCATCAAAATCACAGCATAAAGCTTGAAAACATGTTTTTAAATTATGATAAAATTTATTTAGAATCACACTTTCACCAGACACTTGTAAGGTAACCTGTAATTAGAAAAAATTAAATTAATACTGTTGGACACATTGAAGAAAACAAAAATTAAGTTGAAACACAGAAAAAGCAAAGAAAAGCAGTTCATGCACAGACATCAAAATGTCCAGAGAAAATTCTGTTACTTAAAAGTAACAGAAAATATATGATAATGTTTTTTCATCAAATTGCACAGTACTTGTACGGAACACAGGGACTGTGAAAATCAAGATGCTATTGGGATGTAGATAATAAATAAATAGAAAAAACAGCTTATAAAAAATGACAGCAATCACTGGATGAAGTAAATGCAGTTCGTTGAAAAAGAATTGTTAGAAGCCTTCACTGGAATCTTTTACCCTCTGCAAGTCCTTGGATATAACCCTCCTGTCTCAGTAGGTGCAAAGGAGACAGAAAGAACAAGACTGAGTAAAATAATCAGGTGTCCAGAGAAGAATAACTTTTAGACTTTTGCAATTCTAATAATGGAAGGAAAGATCAGGGGAGGTGTGTTTGTACCAAATGGAGTTTGTGTCATGCCGGATGTGAAACCAGTGACAGGAACATTTGTTCTTGGTAAGGACATTATGTTGATCCTATAAATAAAGCAGCTGTCAATGAGCCTGAGCTGATGTTCACATCTGCAGTGGAAAGCCACAAATGCCAATATGAGACCAGGGACCCTTAACAGAAAACAAGTTCAAGGTCATCCAAGTAGCAAAGCAGAAATAGAGAAGCTAAAATCCCTCATCTATTGACAAGCTCATCCACAGGGTTTATTTAACTGATAAACACTTCAAACATATGAAATACACTCTAATGCACTGGCGTGTGAGTTAATGAACCAGGGCATTCCTCTAGATAGAATCAGAACTTGGCCGAGATTCCTAAGCCATGATGGTTTTCTATGATTCATGTGCCAGATGCTTGTACTTTCAGGCCAGGTATTCTTGCTGTTTCTCTGAGCTTTTAAAAGCCCCACGTCTTTTTCACAGTGACAATTTGTAATTCCTGAGAATCGGCTTTTTTCTTTCTGATTTCTGATTCTGTTTATTTGCTTAGCTCTATTTTGCCTCACTACCTCATGGCCTTTCTCTGCTCAAATTTTTTTCTCTAATAAAAATGCATAATTTTTTAACAATGTACTTTTTGTGCATTAGAGTAATGTTATATTGCAGTTTGTCTTCAGACTTCAGTATGGGGTTTTTTACATGCTTCTCTAAGCCTTACCCTGTATGGATTTTAATTTAGCAGAACTTTTTTGCTCAGGGTGACTTGTTGAAGAATCCCCTTTAGGTGAGCACAGTGCTGTGCTCAAAAGGCACTCAGATGTGGAGCTCATCCTGTGGGCCTTGGGCCATAAAGTCACAGCCCTTTGTTGTCCAGCCTGTGAGCTGCTCCTGCTGCCAGTTTCCAAGGGGCAAGTGGTGACAGTCACAAATGCTGGGGAGATCATGATGGTAGCAACCTAGCATTGTTCTCAAGGAGGTTTGGTTTCCTTTCCCATTTCTTCTGGGGTGTTCTGGATTTAAACAGGAACATGCAGCCAAGCCCACAGTGCTCCAAGGAGACGAGCCACAGAAATTACTCCAGGCGGCATCTCCCAGTCACGGATCATAGAATGGTTTGGGTTAGAAGGGACCTTAAAGCTTGTCTAGTTCTAACCATTCTGCCATGGGCAGGGACACCTTCCCCCAGACCAGGCTGCTCCAAGCCCAGTCCAACCTGGCCTTGGACACTGCCAGGGATGGGGCAGCCACAGCTTCTCTGGGAAACCTGTGCCAGGGCCTCACCACCCTCACAGGGAACAATTTCTTCCTAATGGCCAAACTAAATTTCCTCACTTTCACTTTGAACCCATTACTCCTTGTCCCAGCACTGCAGCTCCTGATGAAGAATCCCTCTCCATCTTTTCTGTTGGCCCTTCCTACTGGAAGGCTGCTGTGAGGTCTCCAGGAAACCAACTCTTCTCCAGGCTGAACAGCCCCATCCCTCTCATCCTGTCTCCATATTCCATAGGGAGGTTCTCTAGTGCCCTTAGCAACTTCATGGCCTCCTCTGGGCTTGCTCCAGGAGTTTCACGTCCTCTGTTGTTGGGGACTCCAGAACTGGGCACAGCACTTCAGATGGGGTCTCACAAGAGCAGAGGGGCAGAATCACCTCCCTCGACCTGCTGACCATGCTGCTTTTGGGACAGCTTCCTGGAGTTCCTCAGAGCCCCTCCTGTATCCATGGATATAAAACTGCTACGGAGAGGAAGGGAAGGCAATTGCCTCCCCACAACCTTAGAGATGTTACCTCCATCCTAACTCCAGTGTTCGTGCAGGAACACCTCCGTGCCAGCTTGCTCCTGTGCCAGATGCAGAAATTCTCCCAGGTATTCTTAACTTAGAGAGAGCACCAGCACCAGCCAGGAGACACTGCCAGATGCAGAAAGTTTTAAGGCAAACTAGTGGTGCTGGATATGCTCCTGCTCTAATCTCAATTTAAATTAGTAACTAGAGGCAACACACCGGGAGCTTTTCTAGTCTACTTCCTCAAGAAGTAAATCGAATCTCAAATAAAATATTCAACATTTGGAGGCTGAGCACAGAATGCTGCAAGTTTGAGCACAGCCCTCAGTGTGCACTGAGGAAGCACTTTTCTAAGATAGTGGAAATGTTGGCAGCTCAGTTTGATACCACATCCAGCTTTATTTGTTTTAGAATGCATGCTCCTCTGGAGGCATGCAAAACACTCTGGGTGCTGTGGGGAATTTCACCTCTGCCTCTCTTTACCCTTGCACTTCTCTTCCTTTTGATCTACTGCTATCCACTGCCTAGGGCTGACTTACCTACTGTACAAACCACTCTCTGATCCATTCTCTCCTATCCTGTTGGCCATAGCCAGCCCTTCCCACTACACCCAAACTGCTGATGCTGTGACAGGTCCTGAGTCAATGCTTCATCAGCCAGGAGCTTTTATCAGCCGGGGGTAGGAACCCCAGCACTGGCAGCAGTGACAACGCTGGCCAGCAAAGATGTTTTTAGAATGATGTTCTTGGCATCTTGAGGTACCTTTAACAAAGCTGGCAGTGACAGCTGAAAACCTGCCAGGCAGATTTTCCCAGAAGAAGGAAATGGGATGTGGTAGGGTGTGGTGGTGAAGAGAAGAGAATATTTCAGAGCATATTCGCATTTTCTCACACATATTTCTCACCCCTTACCACTTGGGAAGGGCGAGACATTACTCTGAGGGCCATGCTCCACCCAAACAAACAGGACAGTGGTAACAATCCATAGGGATCTATCAGCCTTGTAAAAACCACCTCTTTTCCAAGGCTGGCTTGACAGATCACAACACTTAGAGGGCACAAGGCCCGCCTAAGTCAATACTCTGCTAAGCTTGTAGCAAGAATAAAATTAATTGCGCACAAATGAAGGTTCAGACAAAAGGTCTGGGTTTCATATCAAAATCTGCTCACCAGCTGCACAGCTTTAGATACATATTTGTAATGCTCCATGCAAGTAATGCCAGAACACACACCTATAAGATTAAAGCTCTATTGTACTTAAAACTCACAAGCTCAGCTCCACTGAAGACTAAAACCTAAAAGTAAAATCTAAAGACCCTCACACTGCAGCTACTTGCTGAAACTCAGTGATGCTCACATAAAAATCCATTAGTCTTAAGAGGACATATTCACATCACCATTAATTTCAGCTCCTGCTCTGTAAAAGGTGGAGAACAACTGCTTTCTCTCCTGGATACTGTAAAGTACAGTGTTTTAACATTTGTCAAGTACTTTGTATCCTCATGCAGCAAGAAGTGCTGCTTTGGGTACTAGTTTATTCTGCCAGTCAAAATAGTTGTCTGTCTCAGCCAGAGTGGTTAAATTTCTCTGGGGTAAGTGAAAGCAATCATGTAAATTAAAATGAAAAACCAAACTAGAGACTTGGTTCAGATGGGAAAAGAAATATAACTTCTTCAAAAAGATCAAAACCATCTTTGTTAGGAAGAAAAAAAAAAAAGCAAATAATAACTAAAAACCCCAACCAAACAAAAAAACCCCATCAAAAACACTGTAACATTTCCCTGAATTCCCTGGCTGTGTCTGGTAGATCTACAGAAATACTTGGGAAAACATCTACCCTGCTACTAAAGTTATTGACTGGACAACACAAAGGAGTAAGGGCTGACCCACAAACCAGCCCTTTTGGATGTATTCTCCACGCCAAGATGACAATCAAAAAAGCTCTCATCAAGACCATTCAAGTACTTCTAATAATATTTACCAGCTCAGGGAAACCAGAACTGAATCCAGAGATTGTTTTAGGTACAGGATTCATTTCTGTAAATCCCATGCAGTTCAAAGAGTCTGGCACACCAAACACAGGTTTGGGTTTATACTCTCCTCACTCCCTCCATGTCTGTCTCTAAAAACCTCTCATCCATGCAAAAAAACCAACCATGCCCAAGGAACCAGTTGAAATAAGGTGCTCCCTCACACTTTATTCTGTGTGGGGGAAACTGTTTTGTGGCTTTGCTTCTGGAAAATACTGCCTCGTGTACCGCTTGCTCTTTAAGCCAAGGGTAAAAACAGGAATTGCAGGAGTGGATAGACCACGGTCCTTTCTGTTCTGTAAAGTGCACCTGGTTTCTCTCCCAGCTGGGACCTGGTCCAAAGGACAGTGCTATTTACAGAACATCTGCAGCTCCTGGTGGGCACAGTCACACTGGAGAGCTGTCTAACAGTGACTTCTTGCCCCAGATTTGGACCCAATTAGCACATCACATGATAGTCATCCTCTTTGCCTGTTCTAAGGCAATCGTGCACAAAAGCAGAGTTTGGTTATTCTGTTTCAGAATAACCCCATCAGGGACCAATCCAGCTTTTGTGATTGTTTCAAATCCAGAAGATGCCTGCATTTCAGAGAGATCATCAACAGTGTCAGCTGGGAGTGTTGCATCCCTATGCCTGACTTGCCTCACTCAAAAAATAGGGACATTCAGAAGATTTCACTAAGCCCTTTCACAGTGGTGACCAGGCCATATGGCTGCATTTACATGCAAGGAAAATAAATATTTTAAATTATTTATTTCGCATCCCTGGGGCTAAACTCATGGGAAGTGTCCAGGAGCTGACTGTGCAGAGGCTGGGGAGGGTGTCTAGGTGGGGCTGAGTAACCTCTGGGCTGGCTGGAGAGGCCACAGCGTGTGCTCCAATTGTCACCTCGCAGAGCACACGCGGTCACCGGCCTCTGTCGAGAGCAGCAAGGAGAAAGGACAGCTCTGTGAGCGAGAGAGAGAGAGAGAGAGAGAAAACACCCAACAAAAGAGGATGGAATGGAGTAATTAGCTTCTTCCTCTGCAGTCTCCAGCACGCTGCCAAACCTCGCTGCCACACGGCAGGCGGACAAAAGCCTTTTTCAGCTGTAACACGTTTCCCAGCCCCGGCCAAGGACAGCAGCCATCTCCTCGTGCCTTTCAGGGAGCTGCACACATGTGCTGCTCTGTTTGCAGGCCAAGGGAAAAGCGGCCTGAGCGCTGATCAGAGGTACAGTTACAAAATGCTTGTTGCAGTGCTGCTGGCACCCAGCATATGCTTACCCTGATTTATTTCTGCTGAAACAGAAGCCAGCGTATCTTCATGCCGAGTCCCCCCGTGCTGGAAATAAGGGGCAGTCTGTGTCCTGGAGAGCTTAATTCACCATTAAAGATGACATTTTGTCCTTACCCTTTTCCATCATTTCTGGATGCAGGCACTTGAATAAAAGGAAGCCAGGGGACTGATATTACGCCTCACGTATTTCATTTCCTAGGAACTAAGCGGGGAGTGTTGCTTATGCAGCCTTAAAATGAAAGTGTGTTACAGGAACAGACTGTCCTTTTTTGTGTTTATTCTGCTCAGGAGAAAAAAAACTTTTAAAAGGATTCACCTGGCAGCAAGATTTTTTTTTCCCCTGGGACTACTGGAACATTAGTTCCTTTTCTGTCCATATGCATGTCTGTATTTCTCACAGACACTCATGGGAGCTGTGGTTTTCAACCATGGGCAGAGGCAACAAGGACAAATTAGCATAAAATTAACATGACATACCTCTGATTGTAATCCACACAAGGAGAGTGACAAATCCCTACTCCCTCTCCAAGCACTTACTAGATCCACCAGCCTGACTTCATTTAACAACAAGTAGAATGCCTGAGACCAATTGGGATATCAGAGATTAGAGCAATAGAGGTTATTAATTGGATGATATGTAAAATTCAGTGACTTCTTGTCAGGATGAACCTCACAATACCAGTCGAGTTATAAAATTTAGACACAATTACATGCTAGCTGAATACATTTGCCTTATTTTCACTATACTGTATATTAAACTTTCCCTTTCATGTTTGCATAATCAATCTGAATGGAGCTTTTTATTGCATTCACACTTGGTAGAGTGCTTTTGGTTATTTTATAGCATGTGCTTTGTATAGGAGAAAGGAGAAAAAATAAGCTTTTATTTCAAAAGTGTAAAACAAAATTAAATGTGAATGCCTGCTGTAGAGAGGTAATTAACATACTTCATGTTACCTTACAGGTGCCACTTTTTATCACTGACATGTAACTGCTGATGATATTGTTGTTATTATTTTGGGGTAGGTCTTAGTCCAAAAACGTGGAACAAAGCGTGGTTCCCCAGTTTCATTTGCTGCAGGAACACTTGACATGGGGAGGCAGAGAGCTACAAGGACCCCCCCATGAGTTGCCCACAGAATTTGTTAAAGGAGATAGCCCAGGTGAAACTCTCCAGGTGGCAGAAAGACGACACAGAGCCTGAGCAGCGTCAGCCTCCCACCAGTTTTATAAAACATGAGTGGGTCTTACATGACTCAGGTGTGGTGGTAACTCTCAGGAGGGGTGAATTCCCACCTTCTAATTCCTGTTCCCAAATGCCACACAAACAGTGAATAAGAAAAGAAAAATGTGGGGGTTTTCACTCTTGCGAAACAGGGGTGAAGAACCTGTTCTTTGCAGAGTGTCAGACAAATCTTTCAAAGCGTTTTGGCAAACCACCTCCCCAGATATACATCATTCAGGAGAAAACACCCCAAACAACATTAAAACAACTCCCTCTCACTTCCCCCCAAATAAAAGCTGTCACAGTAAACTGCAGAATAAAGAAGGTATCGGTAGTAAAACGTTACACTTGAAAACACAGAAATCTTGCACAAACAAGAAAATTGAAGAAAGTCAGATACAATAATAGTAAGGTTATGGAAAAAGATAACCTTAAAGAACAATTGAATAAAGATATGAAAGCTGATATAAGCATTTCCAAACATACCAGGGATAAGGAGTGTAAAAGGCGATCTAGAGAACCACTAGAAGATCAAGAAAGACAGAAAAATATGAAACTGGTACACTAGAAGTGATCCACAATCTCACAATCCAGCTGAAGGTTCTGTCCCTGGCAGTGATCAGTATTTGGCAATGAGAAAAACAGGTTAAAAGAAGGACTAGTGTATTTCTTCTCTCCTTCAGGCAATGTGCAATTTAGAGACTCTCTAAAGCAAAGCTTGCATCTGCATCTCCTCGGTTTTATACACCTTTATTGTACATCCTAGTAACCTTTTTTTCAAACTGAAAGTATCAAGGATGATGAATAGTATGAAAAGTGTGAGGATGAAGTAACAGGGATTCTTCAAGTAAGAAAGAAAAAATTAGCCTGTGGGCTGCTGGCAGAGATATCTGTGCAGGCTCAGGTAGGATGGAGGTAAACAAGGGATAATTAATCACTCATTCTTTCTTAGAATGCAAGGAGTGGGGAGTATTAAAAAAAAAAAAAAAAAAGAGGCACATACATGTTTTATAAAGCAGCAAAGGCAGTAAATTTTTAAACCATGAATGGATTGGGGATCTCACTGCCACAGGACATGCAGATCTACAAGTACAAACAGGTTCCAAAAAGACAGACTCTCAAAAGACAAGCTCTGTTAATGACTAATAACCATCAAAGGCTCTGTTTCTTCAGAAAGTCCCAAAAACCATAGACAGCTAAAAGCAAGGAATTTGTGTCCAGGGAGGTTTGTCTTTATGTGCCCTGGGTTTACATTGTTTCTCTAAGCAACTACTACTGACACCGGACAGGTGACATCCTTGGCCTTTCCCCAGACTGACATGGCAGTAAGACTGTGCATTAAAACACACATCAATTAAATATCATGTTATGAAATGAGCCTGTGGATTATAGCTAGGTCTCAGGCTCTGTTGCCTATATGCCAACTTTCATGCACCTATAAATATTAAAGCACCAAACAATGCACTTAAATTTGCAATATATAGGCTCATCACCATTCAAATACCATGTTATCTGACAAAAGTAATTTATTTGCTCATCAGCCCATCATATTTTATTCAAGTCCAGTAAAAACTATCATTCCATTGTTCCAAACAAACCCTAATCTCAGTAAGCAATTCATGGTCTTATACACATGCTAATTATGATAACTGCAGGGCAGATCTGCACAATATGACCAAATAAATAAGTTTTGCTGAATACATGAAAGAAAACCCCCCACACCCTGTACTTGCTGGTTCTCCAGAATCACAGATGTACAATGTTAATACTGTACTCATGATCTTAATAGAAAATAATCCCTTGAAAATTAATTGCCACTAGACATTAATAAGCACTTTGTTAATTAAGCCAGTAAGCCAATTAGGCCCAAGGTGAACTCGAGGGCAATCAACTCAATAAACAGTGTGAGCTAAGTCTTAGAAGTGCACTCTAATTTTTAAAAAGCTTATTTTCTGAGGCTGGATAGGTTGTGGGATTGCTCATTACAGAACAAAGCAACTGCCCAAATTGAACCCAGGTCAGGAGCAGCCAAGAGCCATCACCACCCAGCAGCTTATCTGTGTCTTGGAAGCAGCTGCTCTAGACCTCATCTGAGACCTTCCCAACTCGTAATTAATAGCTTCTCTAAGTACACCGAATCAGAAAGCCAGCAAAAAGCAATTCAAAAGTGCCTCCTGGGAAAGAGCCTTCTTAAGCTGTAAGGCAGGGCAGGGTGTAGAGAAAAATTTCCAGCTGACTCCCTTTGACTCTGGGTAAGCAAGAGGCAGCCGGCCCTGCCCCTTCTGCTAGGCTTTCACAGACCACGGGGCATTCACAAGACCTGCAGCACTGAACAGAAATGGCTCAAGCCTTTCTGAGGAGAGGCAAACATTTAGCAGCTTTTCCACCTCCAAAAGCCTGGTTTGTGTAGCCCTCCTTATTCACTACCCATGAGCAGAGGCTGCGCAGACAGAAGTGCAGATTCTTCAGAAACCTTCATATCTGCCTTTCCTTTGCAGCTGAGAGGAAGAGAACCATCCCTGGGTTCCCATCCCTGGGTTCCCATTCCTGGTGAGAAACCTGTCTGGACTTGATTGCTGCAAACAGGAAAGCTGTTAAGGGAGCACCTTGCTAAAACCGCTCCTCTTTGGGCAGGGCTGAAAATCTCCCCAGGGAAGAAGTAAGGGCCCCAGGCCTGCCAGAGTTCAAGAAGTGTGGAATGGTGACTCTGGGGACTGTGCTGTGCAGGGCCAGGAGCTGGACTTGATGACCCCTGTGGGTCCCTTCCAGCTCAGGATATTCTATGACTCCATGATCTTCTCCTCCTCCCATCCTCCTGTTAGGGTTTTGTTCTGTGCCTCTTCACAGGTCTCAGCAAGCTCAAATACTTCAAGTCAAAAGTATCCAACTTTCCTTTCTTCTTGCTTAAATGAAAGGAGTTTGTCCATACAGCTAATTTGGCACAGCGCTGGAGAAAACTCATTTGTTTCTCTAATTGAATCCACTTGAAAAAAAGGTGCCTTTAATACTTGCACATTTGTTGACACTGACAAACGTGCCCTGTATTTTGAGCATGTTTCTGAAGGCCTTACAGGTTGGGAACTCAGCTCTACCATCACATGCTTTCTCTCTTTCAGCAGGATGTGAACACTGAACCCATCAAGCTGGAGGAATAGTGCCACACCTCACACTCTTTCCAGTGCTAACCTTGTTCCTTCATCTTTCCCATCAGAAGCTTGGACTGCAAAGTGACGTATGTGAGAAAGCAACACGTACAGTTAAAAGGCCTTAAAAGTCACAGGATGTAAATGAGCAGACAATTATTCTGTGCATAATGATGAGCTGCTAAGTTGGAACATGTTCAGATATATGCGTAAGACTCTGTTATAATTTTTATTAATTTTTAAGAATGCTGGATCATCTCATCTGAAGCCAAAAAACATTAATACTTGCATTAATTAGTGCTCATAATACAGTATATCTTTTGAGTTTTACTGCAGTCATTTGAATCTTCCCTTAAAATGACTTTCTAAAAAAGATCACCTTGATAAAGAGGGTTTGGGGATTTTTTTTGGCTAGTGAAAAATATTTTCCTAGAATAGTGTTCTGCTTTCTGCCTTTGTTTTTCTTTCCTTTTTTTTCTGAGTGTTGGTTGTTTTAGGTTTGGGGGTTTTTTTTGTCTCTTCCTGCCCTAGTAGAATATGGGAATAATGATGTAGGCTTGACTATGCATATAAATTGAATAATTTGCAATAATGCTCTAAAGTGCCACCGGGATGGAACTCAAAGGGCTGTTTGCAAAAACAATTGCTTTTTAAAAAAATTAATTTCTGACAAATAAATGCAGAAAATGGCAAAATGTCTCAGGGGATTGAAAATGGCAGAGAGAGACTTTCATCTCCCAGTCACTGCTTCAGATCCTACTTAGGCTGAAGAGCAACTAGGAGCTATTACTGTGAGAAAAATATTTTGGGTCTCTGCAAATTTTAACATAATAATCTGTGTTGAGGTTATGAGTGAGACTGGAGTTCAATGAAAATAGCAGAGTCAATTTTACTACATATTTTGGAGAGGTTTGGGTTTTTTTAAGTCATTCTACTGATGGACTATAGATTTGTCATTGTTTTCATATAGCAATCATGTAATCACAGACATTGTGAAGCAAAACAGAATTCATATCCTTAGCCATAACTGGTTATCCTTCCTCAGACTTATATCTATTTTTGATGATATTATCAGTGTAGATGATGTATTTTCATGATGGTAATCATATGTGTCTGCTTGGTTATGTAACAGGAGAAAATAAAAGATATTGTAACCACTTAAACTGGAAGAAAAAGAAAATTAGGTTTTCAGGATTGTGTCATGGTTCAATGATATTAAGAATCTCAGACAGCTTAAGATAAATTGTAAAAAGACATCAACAATCCATTTTCCTACATTATATATATATATATATATATATANTATATATATATATATATGAATGTATTTCTATCTGCTGGTTTCTGGTCAGGACCAGAATTAGCACTAGAAACTTTAAAAAGATCCACCCAGCTTTATGAATGATCAATCCTGATGAGGCATCAGGTCCATCCCTTCCACAGAGAGAATCAGATGCTTTGGAAGGATGCTTCATCAAAAGCAGGTTTGCCTGAGGATGGGAGGACGCCCATTTTGATGAGCGGGAGTGACAACTAAACCCTGTGCTGATTTCCAAAGCTTCCTGTAAGTAGATTTCAAGCGCCTCCAGGAGCAGACACTTCAGCACTCCCTCAGGTGTGTAGCAAGCATCTCAAGAACGTAGTTACTTATTTATTTATTTATTTCTGGTGAGATCTATGATATCTTAAGAGATTTCCAAGCAGAAAGGGAGGAACAGACTGTGGCCGGAACAGTAAACATCGAAGATTTAAAGGATGTAATAGCTGAGTGTTGAAAATCTGCCAGTGGCAGCTTTCTAGTAATGCAGACTTGGTGAGTGGCTACTCTAATGTCAACACAGAAAGAGGTTAGAGAATTGATTTTATTTCAAGCTTGAATAAGCCTGCTCCCAGTTATTCACATAACAGTGAATATCTACCTGCCCATTTCCCACAGAGCTGACCCTCCCGAGGGAGAGGCAGGATCGGGCACAAAGGGAGCAGGAACATGATCACGTGAAAACACAGCGGATGGGCCAGCCTTCTAGAAAGAGCTGAGATGGTTGGGTTGACCCGGAATTACGTGGGATCCAGCTCCGAGCAAAGCCAGCATAATGCCCAGCATTGCTCTGCAGTTGCTCTCTCTGCAGGGTGGGTGTGGATGTGCAGAACTTTCCATCCAGTGCTTCACACGAATCAAGAGGAAAGAAGAGGTGGTGGGAAAACTTTCACTGTCATGCTTATAGAGAGGATATTTCCCTCTGCTGCTCCTGAGGACAGGAGAGACTTTTACATCAGCTTAATAAGAAGTTTAGAAAGCAGGCTTCAGAGCCACAGCTCCTGGCTACTGAGGACAAGGCTGTCACTGGAGCTGATCGCTCTGCCGTGGGAACAGCAGCGGGACACAAACCGTGTGTGCACGGCTGTGACCACCCTCTGACAGAGCAATGCTCTGCTACAGAGGTGGAGCAGCAGAGACACAGCCCTGCTCAGAGGCAGGTAGGGGAGAGGAGCTCAGTTACCTTTCCTGAATGCCCTTCACGATTAGGCAGTGAAACACTGCATGTTTAATCATGGTGAAGGATAATAGAGAGTGGAGAACCAGGGAGGCAGCTCAGCTAACTCCAGGCATGCTCTGTTAAACCCTATATGATATAAAAATGGTTTATAGCCCATGCAGCATACTTCCCTTGGATAAGGACCATCGCACACCGAAATTAAAAGTAATTAGTGTCCCTTAAGCATTTGAAGAGGATTGTTTTTATAAAGCATTTCCTTCAATCTTTAGGGGAAAAAAAATATACAGGAAAGGCATTTTTATGCAGAATGGCATTTGTTTACATCTGACACCCTAAGAGATTAGAATTGACTTTGAGAGCAGTTATTACAGCTACAGAAAAGTTGCTGTTAAACTCCCATTGAGGCTGACTGATAGGTCCACTGTGTGTGAATGCAAAATTACACATTTTCTGGTCCCAGAGCAATTTCACAGCGAGCACAGAGCCTGGGGCTCATACTGGAGACTCTGTCCCCCTCGCCTTGAGGGAGGTGGCCCAGGTGGGTGAGTGTGGGTCACAGCCTGTCGGGGCTGGGGTTCAGGGTACTGATGGCTGGAACACCAGCACAAGCAAAGCCTTCACTGAAAAATGCAAGGGCCCTGCCCTCGGGAGATGTGAGCCTGGGAGGAGGAAGGGGATGCCCACAGGGATGTGCCTCTGGGGTGGGTGGGGGTCCTTGACATGAGCAAGAGCTGCCCCTTACAGCCCTCTTTCCATGGTATCAGCACCAGAGGCCGGCACAGAGGGAACACTTCCCATAGGAGCTGGTGCAGGCACGGGAGCATTACAACACATTTCTCAAGGTCACCGCAAGCCACAGAGAGAAAAAAGTGAATATTAACAATGCTACCAACATTCTGAAGCATGTTAAATCCTGGTGTTTCAGGACACCACAGCACGTCCACATGTGCAGCGTGGCACTTTTTTTAACACACTGGAGTGCTCAGGAATTTCATGTTGACTGTTAACAAGCCCTTTCCCCCACTACCCACCCAAGACTTCGATTCAGCCAAACCCCAGCATTTCATCCTCTGCTTTATTTGGTGATTAATCTGAAGAACTGATTTCCATACCAACATTTAAACTAGCAGCTTGATGCCGAGAACACAATGGCCTACATTTTGCAACCCAAAGAACAGTTGTTGTGCTTTATTTATGAGCTATTAGTTTAGCAACTTATAAAATATCCATCAAAAGCCACAGACGTTAAACAAAATTAAGACATGAAATACAACTTAATAAAAATAAAAGCACTGATAGATTCCACTCATCATTAAACCTCACATCACCCCTGTAAAACCATGTCCTCAAAGATGAAGAGTTTAAAAAAGCACTGAAATATCTTTGCCCTCTTTTTAATTCCTTAGTTCAGACTCTATATACAAATTGCAAGATTTATGACCAAATGCTCCAGTGCTGTATAACAATATGATGTCTTCTAATGCACCACTCTCACAGAAACAATTTCCTATTGCTGTGCTGCAAGGTCCTGCCAAAGAGCTACAAAGAATCGAGCTGGACCCCAGGCTTTCCTACAGTAACATGTGCTGATCTTTAAAACTGTTCAACACCCAGAATCTTCTCCAAGGTTAAACCTTCCGAGCTAGCCATGAAATAATGGAAATTAGCATCTCTATAAATGGCACTAGGTTTGCCAGCATGGGAAATTGTACTTAATTACAAAATATCTCGAGGGCAACAGTAATGATGTTTACTTTACAGTAAATAAACGTGCTTCAACTTCATCAGATCGTTCAGCTTACGAGGTTGTTTGATCTCTGAGCCTGCTGTTGAGGAAGGCAATACAGCTGCCAAATGCGATGAGGCTTTTGAAGAGAAAGACACACAGCCGAAACGCTCGAGAGGAGCCTGAGGGTTTAAATCCCTCACGTTCCTCTCCAGGACGCCATCAGCTGTGCCCGAGCTGTTCTCCAGGTGCTGGCCACATCGCTCCTCAGCAAGTGACAGCGACAAGGCCATCTCCCCTTCTCGTTTGTTATGCAATGCATAATTAGCCCTTTCAAAGCTTTTCATCCACCATCTAACTTTGATCTCCCTGTCCACAATTCCAGTCTGTTGCCTCTTGCCTCACCAACAGTGTACACAGAGAAATGCACCACGTGTGCTTTAGCATGGTTTCGAGACAGAAACATTAATCTCAGGGCTTTGTGACTACAATATTCTTTAATCTTCTAAACACTCCTTTGCTTTCTTCACACTGTTATGATTGAAGAGAACCCATTAGCCGACTGCACACATGCATGCACACCAGAAGAAAGGAAGAATTATAAGTACAATATCAAGCAGCATATGGTAAACCCATTTATGTCTTTCTACGGCAGGTCAGGCACTGAATGGGACTCATTTCTCCGAGTCATTGTTGGCAGTGTGGAGACTGCACCGGCGGTAATGGCTGGGATACTGAGTGCTCTGTGACTAATTGCATATTTGATATTCATGAGATAAATTAATTAGCTGCTTATTCCCAATGAATAGCCTGGATTCAAATAAAGCTGTCAGATGTGAGGTATGGTAGATGCACATGTGTTAAATATAGCTCCTAAGATGGGGGTGTGTGTGTGTGTATATATATCAGTTTGCTACTACAATCATTTAATTTAGCTTTGCCCTCAGCCAGGAGTTGCCTGGAGACTGACTAATAACAAAAGCATTCAAGATATTTTTTCTTTTTCTTTTGTGCTTCCTTTCCTTTTTGAATAGATGTGTTTTACGCCTTCAGCCTCGATATAAAATACATATAAAAGCTGTTCAACATGGCATTCATTTATGCAAAATCTAATCTAAATAATGGATGGGATTAAAAAAAAAAAGCTGTGACTTTTACCTAGCAGAGGACTAAAACTGATCCCAGTTTTAGTCCCACTGCTGTGATTTACCTGGCATAGGACAACAGTCTAACCTGGACTGGCTCCAAGGTTTTTTTCCATATAAACTGGGAACAGTCCGCTACTGCCAGAGTATCAGCCTGAAGTGGATTTAGTTCTGAGGCTCCAGAAATGCAGGTGGCTGCCCTCAACAGGTAAAATACCTCTCCCTCCTGCTGCAGGTGTTAGGGCTGTGGGTCAAAGCCACCCCTTCAGTGACACAAAGGACAAGCTGCCCATCCACGGGGAGACCATGACTGTAATTTCTTTCTTGTGGTTTTCCTGACAACCCGAAGTCCTACAGAAACAAGTTTGGTACAGTTCCCTCTGTCTCCACACACTTCTGCTTGTACCCTTTGTCCAGTAACTTCTAAGGCTTTTGCTCAGAAGCAGCACAGTCTGAAAGGGAATTGCTACTCCCAAAAATGAACTAAGGTCTTATAGTTTTCCCCAAAAGAATGTCCAGGTAAAGGACGGAGATTTTATCAATATTCTCACCCATGCAAAAAATGCAGCTGAGCTGCACTCTTGTTCCTTAGTAAATACTGGTGAGCACACATGCAAGGCAGACTGGTCAACCCCGGCCGACCCAAAAGGAACAGTCACAGAGGTTTTACCTTCACTTACACAAACCCCTGTTGCAACAAGCTTAAAAGTAACTCGGTTTATTAGTGCTGGAACTTGTGTGATTTGTCAAGTGTTCCTGCAGAGGAGACTCCACCACTGTCACATCCATTTGTCTTGTAGTACCCGGAGTTCACACCCTCTGGGGTGTTCACACCTCCAGGTTTGAGGTTAGAGGTGTGAAAAGGCAGGGAATTCCACCCAGAAAAAAAGGTTTTGATATATTAGATTGTTTCAATTGGAAAGTGAGAAACGTGGTCCCCTGAGTGACTTTTCTCCACTCTTTGTGGCCTGAAGTTTACAGATGGTAGAAAGAAGTACTTTGAAAGACTTCTTCTCAAAAGAGGAATATTTCGTCCTCAAAATGTGTCAGTAGAAGACATCAAGATGGGATGAGTATAGGATTTTCCCTCTATAATAGATTTTCTGCCCCACTGGCATAATTTCCTAAAACATTTCAAGTCCAACTATAATCCTTTCACCAACCAAAAATGTTCCTGGGACGGTTTTCCCTTAGCCCTACCTGCCTGCGTAACTGATAAGCTTTGTGCTGCCTGCTGTGACTTCACCTGGCTCCCACAAAGGGGGAAGTACTGAATGGGACAGCACACCTGGACTTCAGCTGTGCTGCTTTGTGCAGGACCTGTGTCTGAAAACAGCTGGAAATGAATTCTTAAAAATACCTCAGAAACACAAAAAGGAAGGAGAAAAAAACCCCCAAAACTAGTCTAGCTCTGCCCTGGCAGCCCCAATTTCCCTGTTTTACTCCAAATCCAGCAAACCATGTATGTGTGCAGGCACAAATGTTGTCACAACACCCGGCAACCTGATGTGTTCCAACCAGGTGACACATAAAGAATAGAAACTAGCTGCCAGGATCTCCTCAGTGTGCATGGATGGCGAGATGTCCCTGCAGCTGTGTCCCCAGGAGAATTCCCCATTTTGCTGGGCCAGTGCAGAAGTGGGCATTACAAAAACCAAAGCATCAGGGAATATTGTATTTTGCTAAGTGCCACTACCAGTGTTTAAACATAAGGAAATGAAATAAAGATCGTTGCCATCTTAGCAAAAAGAAATTGTCAGATCCGTATTCTGCCTCACAGCTGACCCCCAGGGTGCCAGGAAGGTATTGGATGCCTCACATCAAAGCAAAACCAATCTCATAGCTATTCACCTTCCCAGAAGGATCAAAACGTGAGAGGAGGAGGAAGGCAAAGGGATGTCATATAGAATTACACCAACCCGGAGCTCTCAAATATGAGAGAGGAAATACAACAGCTCAGGCTTGGGGGCTGTGCTTTTGTTTGTGGACAAAAAAAAAGAAAAAAAAAAAGAAAAAACCACAACACACAACAAAAAGCACACCAAATATATTCATGACCTTAACTAAACCCTAAATTACATAGATTAAATACTTTCTAAGGAAGGCTTAAAATTATAAACATAAGATTTTTGATTACACTTTCATCTCATTAAAACTGCATCAATTATATACATTTAACTTTGAAAATAGTTCCCTTTAAGCTGATCTAAACAGTTTTATCTGAAATTCATGGCTGCAAATATGTTCATCTGCAGCAGCATTAACCAGGTGCAGGCAAAGAAAAGGAAAAATTATTAGCTTCTCCCTCCAGTAGCAGTTTTATATTATATGGAAGCAGAAATCCACTTAGCCTTCAAAAAACACCCTAATCCAAACTCAGGGCTTTGTTTTCAAATTGTCTAATCCACAGGTTGCTAAAATAAAAATATTTTTCTATATTCATTGTTTTTATTTTCTTAATTTTTTTAAATAGAAGGTTAATATTCACAATATCTTTGTAGATACAGTGGATTTGCAAAACAATAATAAAACCACAGAGGCTTCCTCAGAACATTAGATTGCATGACTAAGCACAGCAATATCCAAAATCCCTAAAGCTTAGGCTGCACCCATATTCTAACTGTGCCTTCCCCTCTCTTCAGCAAGACTTACAGGATAGTGTTACAATCTGATTTGCCACATTTTTCTCAGTGCTCAACATTTCAAGTATTTTACAAATGACATTTAAGCTCTAATTTTGGATATGTAACTTGAAAGTTTCACCTCCTGTAGCCCTGGACTTCACAAACACAAATTGTGCACTATTCCTTGGAGAACCTGTGCTCAGTTCTTAAATCAGGGAGGCAACAGAGTGGGTTGGGGTCGTTCTAGTTTTCATAAGATTCCCGAAGTCCCTTCTGGTCACCTCCTCTTCTCTCCTAGCACAGGACCTGTAGCACCTGCTGAGGAAACAGTTGTTCTAAATCTGGGGGGGCTCCAACACTGAAAGGAGCACAGATCAGGTCAGGAATGAAACAAAAACTAGCAGACCTCCACAGAGGAAGTCTGAGCAAATTCTCTGTTCTGTGAGCACTAAACACAGAACAAAAGTGAAACCATCTCTTCTCTGGGGACCTGAATCATCTGTGCAAGGAATGCTTGGCTGGGAGCATTGAGCTTCCTTGGAAGCTAATAACGATATTAGAAAGTTCTAAGTATTTGGGAGGAGGCTTTTTCAGAAAATAAATTCCTTTTTGTCCAACAACAGTACACTATTGCCATGGTACACACTTGTGGAACCTGAGAACAAAACAGGATTTAAGTATCTTTTCTAAAATATCCTCCAACAGCATTTTCTGTTGTTGGTACTCTTCCAAATGATTTTTCTGAGCCCAAACCACATGAAACCTCTGGTAGAATCACAAGAACGGACCTGTGGTTTTTCTCTCTGCAGCTACAGTTCGGGCAGTGAGATCTGCGAGGCAGAAAGGATCAGGTGGAAAAGGACATTGGATTATCGTGTTGTTCTCTTGTGCCACTGGATTCCCTGTGTAGCCCCACTGGTACAGTCACCTCCTGTCCCCATCCGCGTGGATACACCTGCTGTGTTACTCTACTGCTTATGTACAAGGCTTCATGACTGACAGCAAACCAGTGGGTTATCCAGAAATAATATAAATCATTCTTTTTGGGAGCAAAGAACCACAAAACAGTCTTGCAAGTATTGGCCTACCTTTTCCTTTTTTATTTAATTTTTCCCTCATATTCATTTCTTACTTTATTAAATACACAAATAAAAGTAATCTAGCCTCTTAGCAAATATATTGCTTTTATTATGCCAAGCAAAGAGATCAGCCCTTTCATTTTACCACTTTCCAACGACTTCATCTCCTCATTAATACACAAACTGGGGACAAAGACTGCTGCGTCCATAATTGAACTAAGAAATGGTTCACACGTTCAAACACCTGACAAAAGGGGGATTTGACACTTTGCTCTATGTACACCTGGGTTTGCTACTTTTCAGGTGCTAACAGTAAATGCCACAGAGTTCTATTTAATCAGCTAAACATGCTGTTATCAGTGTTAGCTCTTGGCAATTATCTCTCATTTATCCCTGGAAAGCTGGGGGACTGCTGCTGTGGGGGGAATGGGTTTGTGTGCTACAGCTCTGATGGAGGCTTGACCTGAGAGCAAAGCAAACAGGGGCCAGGATTAGAATTTTTTTTCTCCCACAGGAATTTTTTTCTGAAATGTCTCTGCTGAAGGTACATGTCTCATCATTTGCTGGCTGCAGCAGGACTGTGTTCAGAGATAGCATCAGTGGTTATGAGAGCTTGGGATTTATTCAAGTTGAATATGGGGAATTGGAAGATTTTTTTTCTGCAGTGTTTCTCTCCTTTCATGTCACCAAACTAAGTTATTTTCCAGTGTATTTACATTTATCAATCCATAATACAGCTTGAACTACTGCTAGAAGGAGGAGATCCTTAGGGTACAGAACAGACTTGAGCGTGGTTCTGCTCAGTATCTTGTCTAATGAGCCAGGCTCCAAGGTATTCTGAAAATACAAGTGCATAAATCAGAGTATTTTCTCCTTTATTTCAATTAGCCAAAATCCAATAAGCAAGTATGTAGAAACAGGGAAAGATGGACAACCAGTGGGCCAGAGAATGAGCAGTTTAGCTGTGGAGGACTTAGTGCTCTGCTGGTTCTCACTGATGATGGGAATGCAAGCACACTTCCCCTAAGGAATAGGCAGGCATTTCACACACACAGTGTATTTATAGATTCACATATGTGCCCAAAAATAAACCTCACAGACAAAAAGGAGCTACCTGGTGGGCGTAACACAGAAGCTGACAATTGCCACAAGCCTTTTGCTTCTCCTCTGAATAAGCAGGAAAGCCCAGGGTGCTCCTGCAGGGATCGATCTAATGCTCCATGCAGTCAGGGACCAGGCTGTCCCTCTTGCCAGTGGGACTGTGAGGCAAAACCCTTAGCACAATTATGAAAATCTGGGTCCAAGCCAAAATGCTCTGACCAATGCAACCTACGTGGAACTCTGTCGACTTTGTATGAAACCCTGGAAGTATTATGATGTTTTTCACTGCTCAGGCTGGTTGTTTCCCACCATAGTTCATTCAATGCCTAAAATTGGTGATTCAATGAAATCTGTTCTAGCAGCTTATATGCCCAACTCAAATACATCTTTCAAAACACAGGATTTCCACATAAACCCCCTCCTACAGTGTCCTGAAATGAGGCATAAGAGATGATCTAGTGATACAGCTATGACATTCCTACCTCCCTAGGAACAGCTGTACGAAAGCCTCAAGGAACTCTTCTAGGAAGACACGGGATATGTTACAGGATACAAGTCTTTTATTAGGCCTAAAGAAACTCACAGCACTAAAACTATTGCAGATAAGTTCATCCCACTTTCCCGGCCTCACTGGGACCTACTCAAGCGAGCATGAGTCAGTATTATTTCCAGAAGTTCTTCGCAGTGTATCGGCATGGGTAGGCTCTGAAAACTGTGAGTCACGGCTGACTAACAACTCATAGCAGGGCAGGGAAACAGCTTGACATCAGCAAGGAGCCCTTCCAGAAGGGAATTATTGACAAGCAGTTATTCACACTTCTTATCTGAGCGATTATGTCAGAGGAAAAAAGAACAGGAGCTGGGTTAATGTTCTTTTTGTGTGCAACCGAAAAGAGTTAAAGGGGAACATAAGGGGGCACTGCCAGATGCTAGACTTGATCCCACACACACACACACACCAGGCTTTGTCCCTCTGATGGTTTTACAAGAACCAATCTGTGGTTCTTGGACTGTCAGCCTTATCCTACCCATGTTTACACCCCTGACCAACCCACACTGACCACCCCAACCCTTCTGTGAAGTAACAGCCACATACAGGGTTGGTACCTGGATGCATTTTTATAATCTTGCCTGTGTCATCCTTCAGCCTGTAATGAATGTTTAACAAACATCAGCACATGAATCCATGCCACCAAATCAAAACCTAACAGTCAAGTACAAACATGTGGCCCAGGAGCCTGAGAAACACATATTTTGCTGATGAAATTGCTGCTGAGCAGAGCTTACTATTTCAAAAGAGACCTTCCCTCTTTCTCCTGCTATCATGGAGTGGTATCCTGGGTTTCTCAGCCACTTTCCTGCCTCTCACAACAGGGAAATAACTAACAGGGGAAGTCTGTCCTGGCAAGCATCAGCAAGAGTGGTAACTACTGTGTCTTCCTACCCATCCCTTTTGCTTACACATTTGTTGATGCAAGTGTCTATAAATTAAACATGAATACTGCATGAGGAAGCCAGCATTTCTGACTCAGACCAACTGGTCCATGCAAACCCATTTGTCTTCAGCTTATGTGTGCCATTAACTATTAATAGTCAAGCATATACCATGGAAAAAATCTAATAAAATAAAATCACTTGTTAAATCCACTCATTTAGGGCATCCATCAACACATGCTAGTCCACTTATATTCAGCTCTTTTTGTTAATTATGCATTTCTTTTTTCACTCCTGGTCTAAAAAACAGTATCTTCTTTTTCCCCCCCTGTAACTGAAAATGTTGGTCTAGTTGGAAAAACAAAAATTGGGGATTTTTTTTTCCAGGAGCTTGCTGAGCTTGCCTGATCAATGGCTCTAATAAAGAGCTACGTGCAACAAGCAGTGTGTGTTAAAATGTTAGCCTCAATTAGCTTCATTGAGTGTTTCTTTTAATAGTCTCTTGCCCTTTATAATTATTTTTGTTCTTCATAAATAGGATCTGTGCAAGGTTTTGAAACTTTAAGCTAACCATGCAAATTAGAAAGAAGAGTACCACAGAGAGCAGCAGTATGTGAAAACTGGGATTAAAAAACAGCATTACCTTTCAAACCTTAGAGGAATACAAAGAATTGGGTGTATCTACATATATATATATATTTATATATAAAAACTCATATATGCACACACCCACACAATTTTTCTAATCATTACTGTCCTTTAAAACGAGATGCAAATGAATGCAAATTGCTGTTGTCTTCTAAGCACAGTAAAATAAACAGAACAAAAAAATTATCAGAGGCTGTAAATGTTGCCAGAGCAATAAGAACAAATACATTTGTCAATAAGATACATTTTTTTTGTTTTAACTACACAATGGTCACAACTGGAAATTTTAATGTCTTTATTTGAAGTTATTTATCCTTTGCTATCAACTCAGACATATCTTGGGATGTGGATACTTGTGAAATGTGTGATATGAGAGTTTGACTTGCAGAACTAGGATAGTTCCATTTGTGTTGGGATTGCTTAAACTGTCACTGGGGGACCTTTGTTTCTTAACTGGAGAACATCAAAATTTGAGAAGTGGCAAAGGTGGTGGTCAGAAATGTATAAGCAAATTGAGAATTCATTTTTACCAGCACATGTGGAAGCTGTACAAATCCTGCTGTTAAATTTGCTTTATGTGATCTCTCACACTGGTGAATTTGATTGCTAAACTAAATATTAAAAGGTCAGAGGAGGATGAAAGTATAAAACTGTCAGCAGTGTTTGCTCCCAGAAATCTAAAAGTTCTACGTCACTGGAGTCTGGCTCAGACTTTTAAAGACACATGGAGGTCCCTCCATCAACTTCAGTGCGTTTGAGATCAAACCTTTCTGGAATACAGACACTAGAGATTGCCCAATTAAATACAAATAATCTTCCTTGGGGCAACTCCACAAACCTGCTATTTACATAATGTGGCAAAGGCTGAGCTAGTTTTGCTTATCTGTATCAGCAGATTGTCCCTTCCTCCTGATGGAAAGGCTGGCTGAAGCAAGCCAGCATTAAATAAAAGCCAGTTAAACCCAATTATGTGTTCAATAAGATAATTGGGACAGTGAAGCTGAAGAAACACTCCCCAAATATAAAGAATTCCTTGGAAAGGTGGTTTGTACTCATGAGAAGTCTGGTAAACCCAAACATGCATCAGCATCTGCAGACTCAAGAGTTCAGGTGGCATTTGCCTCTCTCATTATTAGGCATTAAAATGACACCCCCAGACTCACAAATTAAAGAAAGCTGGTGTTAAAAAATAACTACATTATATAGAGGATAAATTAAATTAATGTTGTGTCAATTCAATTTGGTCTCCAATGCAATGTTTGAATAGAAACTTAGGACAGGCTTTTGAAAAAAGCAAAGCTGTGCAGGCTTCCCTGTGTGCTTCTTGTACAGCCTTTGATGTGAAAGTCTAGTGATCAATAACTGGTCTAGCTGAGGTGCTAACACAGTATAAATTATTATGCTTACTGTAGTTAATTGTATTTCAATAATGCAATATAAACAACAATGATAAATGGAAAGGCCTTTTCTCAGTTTTTAAGTGCCTGGGAAAAAAAGAAACCCCTCACAGCAGCTTCCTAGAGAAGTTCAGATGCAGCTGCATCCCAGATTCCTGCATGAGCTCCAAAAGCTGCAGCGTGCTTTGGAAGAAGATGTACTTGAAAGTGACTGCTGCGTTAATAGATGACAACATAACCAACATGGCTCTTCTTTTCACAAGTCATATGCAACAGTAGCATATTCTGCTGCCTAAAGGAAAAGGCAGAGCTCAATCCTCAGAATCTTTTTTTACTTTTCCATTTTAAGAGTTGTGTTAGTTCCTGTATTACCTCAAATGGAATACACTAGAAGGAATCCATAAATTTTTATTACAGATCAAGTGCTAAGAAAAGGAAAAGTGCTATCTTAATCGAAGTATGTTGTTTAAGGACATCAATTTCTTTATCTAGACATCAACAGTTAAAGTGATCTTGAGCTAGCCAAAATCCACAGCACAAGGTAGCCTGGTGACCTATTTATATAGTACAGCTGCCGACATCAAAAGCTTCTTCAGTCCCACAAACAGCTAAACTGGGTCTCCTTTCCAGTACACGGGATAAAGTATTTACATAAACCATGAAACTCTTGGGAGAATTCTTTCCAAATCAAAAAGGAGACCCATTTGCATCACAGAGTAGAATAAGTTTGCTTCACAGCACTAGATCTACAGAATATGTAAAAATCAGCCCTGAAGCCTCAAGCTCCCCTTCTGTTCCCAGGGTGAAACAAAGGGAACTGGAGGATTTAGACAAACACACTGACAAAATGCAGTGTTTTATTTCTAATACCCACACAGAGGCACATGTGCTGTAGTTGCGACTCATGTGTACATAAAGCAAAACAGAATGAATGATTCCAGACCCTTACCCTTTGCTGCTGTACCAGCATTTAGGGAGCTTTCAGGAAGACCCAATACAGAGAGGTGTCTGTGGAAAGGTCTGAGATATTGGGAAACACTCTGGATACACTACTGAAACTCCCGCTCACACATCCAAGGCTTTGGCCTGGCTCTGCAAACATTTGTGCTCTTTGAAGTAGGTTTCTGAGAGCAAGTGCAAGCTTACCTTCTATGCATTTGCACTACTCAGACACAACCTGGTCATGTACAAGAAAAGAAAAGACATGTACCTGTCAAGAAAAGACTTTACTTCCTCCTTAAGGGACTCAGTTACTGAAGGGTAACTGGTGCCATCCCAGGCAGCACAGGTTACCCTCTGCCACGGTGGCAGCATAACCATCTCCCCAAACTCACAGTGCACTCAGAACCTGGTCTTGAAAGCTCTTGAGCTCAAAGGATGTATTTTCTGAAATATCCTGGTTCAGATTTACGAGGAAGAGCTGGTGGCCCAAGTCACAAACAGATTTCACAGCCTGGTTCCTCAGACCCCAGTTAACCCATCTGCCCTTGCATCCAGATTCATCCTGAGGATCTCGTTCTAGCTCTGGCTTCTAATTGCCCTCTGTCCGAAAGCACCACGTGGTGAAAGGAGACTCCTCACACTTCAGCCTGTGGCAGGGAGGTGGTGGGAAGTGCAGCAGGGAGGCTGGAGACCAGAACACACACAGCACACTGTGTTCATCTGCCAGTGCAGCAACAGCACGAGTGTTATCGTTCTGAGGTTTGCTTTGCATAGTACCTGGAAGGAAAAGGGTGGGGATTACTGCTTCTCTTTCAATCAGGAGCAGAGTTGCTCTAGCAGCATCTGGAAGTGCATCCAGCACTTGACTTGGAGCAGAAAAGCCTGAGGCAAAAAGAGAACTTACACTTCCGTCATTGCTGGGCTGCCCTGAGAAACTGCACACTGCAGCAACCTGCACACGAATCTTTGGGAAAGTGGTTATGTGGGGATTAGGAGAACATTTGACACTGCATCAACACCTTCAAATCAACAGCTTAACCCTTCCTTCTTTCTGAGTGACTTGCACACTAACACGTATCAAAACCAGAGCAATTCATTAGCAAATAAAATACCATCTAGGATAGCACTTCAGAAGCACAGTGGGGACTCCAGCTGACAGCAAACAAATAATGTGGTATTTTTAAACACACACACAAAACCTCTCCGTGGGGTAAAGGCAAAGCAGGCAAATCAGCCCAACCACTGAGCTGGTTGTCAAAACACACCTACTTGTTTTTTCACAAGGAAACACGTACAGTTGAGTGGAGGCAGCATGGATTTATCTATTCCACTCCAGGAGGTGTTTTGCGGTCCCGACAGTCACTGAATTGCATTTCTGCAGGACACAACAACACTACCACGTATTTCAGAGGACAGTCTGTGGGTGCTGGCATCAGCTTTGATGCTGAGAGCAGAAACTGCAACCTGGCTGACCACAGAAGTGGATTATCTTCATGCCTCTACCTTGGTCTTCCAGGTCCTCAGGTTGTTCTTGCCGCACCACCTACCACATTTTCCCTACTTCCCAGGTTGTTCTTTCCCTTCTCCCGTGGGTCTCATTTGCACAGGCCATTGGTGGGCATTTCACACAGTTTCCTCCCACCCAGGGCCACATTCCCTTTCCTTGGGATGACTCCCACAGGTAGGGATCCCCACAGCACTCTTCTTCCTTTTCCACTTCTGCACTAAAAGCTAGACTCCCTCTGCTTGGCAGTCTGCCTTACAGGGCAGCAGGGAAGTTCTGTTCTCAGGGCAGCAGGGAAGACTCAGGCAGATTTGTGCATTTGCTACTTTTTCTGAGGCTGAAAGATGCTCTTCAGGTTTTTAAGCCCTACACCTCAGCCAGCTTTTGGTTTGGTTTCCTCCCATCAGCCTTATTAAGACAGATCTTAACAAAGGCAAATTAGAGCCACTTCTACTATTGTGTTTTTTATTGTATTTGCATCAAAAAAAAACTAGATCCCTGGTGAGGTTGCCTGGTTAACTATTTCCCCGTGGCATTGCGTTTTCTAGGTTTGTTTTGACGGTGTGAATCAAGTATTGATTAAAGGAGACACCCACCTGAAATGGAATCATAGGGGTATGTAAATACGCACACACCAGTAAACCTGCACTGGATATAAATCAGCCAGCAGGTCTGACGCCAAGGTGACCGTGAGTACATCGCAGTGGTGCTGTGCAGCCTGGATCACACAGAGGTTGCGCAAGGACACAAAGGGTTCATCCAGCCTGCACTTATTTAGCTATTGGCATTAAAGAGGCTCCTATAAAAGTACCTAGGCCACAACCTACCATACAAAACAAGCCTATGAATTAATTTGCACTCTCTTCTCTGTTTACAAGCAAAGGTCACATAACTCATAGGCTTGGTCTAAAGGCAGTTTAGGTTGGAAAAAGACTGGCCTAAAATCAAAGTACAAAGATGACAAATATAAATATAAGCCAGCTGGATGGAACCAGCAAAGAGAGGCACCTGTAGGGACTGAAGACTACCAAAATCCTCTCATCTCAGGCTGCATCAAAACTCCAGACATGGATTTATTCTGCCAGTAAATTTTAAAATATTCACACGTGTTTGTAAGATTAGGGCCTTGGATAAACAAGATAAGGAACGGATCTAATTCAAAATGCAATGCCACCAAGGAGCACAGTGCCATCAGCCATCAGGTCAGTGCGTTGTGCTCAGTATATGATTCATTTAACAATAACCCAACGTAACATATAATCATATTTGATCACTGTGAGCTAGCTAAGGCTGAAAAAGAATAATTACGTCTTCTGCTATCAACCATCAACTCATAAATTACCACAATTATTGGATTAACTTTGCTCTGAGCCCTGGGAAATTTTTTTTTTCCACTTCCTACAGTATGGGGGAGGGGATGAACAAGTGTTAAGGAAAGAGGAAAAAAGATTTCTTAAACTGTACTCCAGACATAGATTACTGACTGCAAGCAGACCTCTGGATATGATTTGATGCATTCTCTGGAAAGAGAAATGTAGCCTGGAAAGGCCAGGATGCACAGGCAGCCCTCATTCTGTCATTTCCTATGTTTGGAGGATTTGATGTGGGAATCTTTAATATTCAGTTCAGTTACCTGAGATATAAGCAGGTATTTCTTAAAATTATCAATAGAAATAAAAAAAACAGGACTAAGTGAGGCCATTTTGCTTGAAATGCTTTCAAAGCTTACAGCAGTATAATAAAGGTATTGATGCTTACTGACTGCTGATCCAGTGGACACCACACACTGTGATGACCAAAATCAGGCAAAGAAATGTTTGCTGAGGGCAGAGTATGATGTGGCAGGGAATGCTCACTCTGCAACACTGCTTAACAGAGATCTGGTCCTGCACGTCACCTGCCCACTGCATCACTACACAGCAAGTAAATGCACAGAGAGCAGACAAATCATAAAATAATTATACACAGTGAAAAGGCTTTAAAGAATCCTTGCACAATCCAGTAACTAGAGAGGTCACCTGAACACAGGTATAAAAGCAGCTGAATTAACCATAAATCTGCCCTTTCCTGCATCTTTAATGCTTAACCTAGATGTTCTTTTAGCAGACTCTAGATGTAGCATACAGCACCTTGGTTCCTAAATAACAGAGGTGAGGTTACACACAATTCAGGAGGGCTACCTCCCCTGAACAAATGGGAGGTGTCATTTGAACATGTATTTTTGGGAAAGAAAGAACTGTGCCACCAGACTGCTAAACCTCTCTATAGAAAATCTAATTCCAGAAGAAGTGCTGAATTCATTTAGCATGGCACGTAGGAAAAGGCTCAGCTAGGGATCCAGTCAAGGATCCAAAAGGCCTGTCTGTAGTCCTATTTCAACAGCTCAATCCCCCCTGATATTGCAAATAGCTTTGTCAAGAGGTTAATCACTCAGTTTTCAGTAAAATGTGTAAGATTAGAGACTTTGACATATCCCAGGATTAGGCCCAGTAGAACTGGTATTACTCAAAAAAAAAGAGAGAGCTCATTTTAATGTAAGCATAGAGATGTGGGCAATTGCTGTGTTTTTGTAAGGAGCATAAAAGGGAATATTTCCTGGCAGCAGGAACTATGATAGCTTAACTAGCACATGAAGAAAGAAAATCAGAACCTGCTTATAATGGGTGCTTTGCATGCCTAGTCATACCTCGGGTCCAGGAGCATATATCTGCACACATTAAAGACAAACAGCACGTGGTGGGGGTGCCAAAAGCTGGGGGAGCTTGGTAAAAGTAACTGTCACTGACATTTCTGGCACGTGGTGCTGCTTGTTCTTGCCAAATCAAAATTCTCCAAGGAGAAATGGTGAAACCTGGCTGATACAAATCAAGGGGTAATTGGGACATTCTCATGGACTCCCTTACTGCAGAATATTTCTGGAATTCCCTTTGTTCCAGAAAAACATTGAAGTCTAAGTCAGTCCATAGCACTGACTTCACAAATCTTTATTTCTCATGAGGTGCAGAATGAAAGAAAATTAGACCATGAGAGACTTCATATGCCAAGTGAACAAACTTATTAGTGAAACAAAGATTTATAACTATTTTAAAAGAACCCAAAACAGAAGGCACCACCACTATGCCTACAAACTGCAGGACACCTACCAGATTTCCATGAGTGTGGAGAGTTCCTACAGATTCTCACAGTGAGCCAGGTGAAAACAGAAGCCATTGCCAAAAGCATTGAGCTCCGGGGTGTGCTGGCCCAGGTGAAAGGCAGCTGCACCTCTGGCATGTTCAAAGCCTGAGGCTGGACTTGGAGGAAGAATTCAATGCCAAAACAGGCTGCTTTGAGCCTAATGCACATTATGGTCAGTTTTACCGAGAAGCAGAGGGACAAAACCGTATGAGCTGTGTGATGCTCAGGGCCAGGGAGGCGCAGATGTACAAAGAAGCAGTAGGAAGGCACAAGAACACCACCACCAGCAAGTTTTCTCTCCAAGCACAGAGACTGCACCTTTTGACTCTCTCCACGGCACAAACTCCAATGTGTCAATAAGGGGAGGCAGCCCCTCCAAGGCTCAGCTGGGCAGCAGAGATCTGGCATGGATTGCAAACCAAGATTTGTTGCTTGTCAACAATTCTGACATTATCCAGTACTTGCTTTGTAAATCCAAACCTGTCGCTGTAGAAAGAGTCTCTTGTTTGCTTCACTGAAAGACAGCTTATGTTTTTTATCCACCTTTGTTTATCTACAATAGAGATCCTGACCACCAACTTCTCTTCATAATGGAAAAACACCAGCAACATTTAGACCAACAGAACAACAGGCTTTGGACAAAAAGGGGCAATGGTATTCATTGACAACAGAAATGGAGCAAGCTGCATTTTAAAGGGTAGCTGGTGTGACAAGAGACAGCACGGAGTGTGTTTTGCAGTTCTGACAGTGTAGAGAATTACAAAGGAAAAAAACCCCAAAATCAAAATGTCTTTCCGTACATTATCACACAGAGTAAACATATTAATGCTTCTAATTATAATTGCAAATAAAACAAACATCCCCAGGGAAAGTCCATTACTGTCACTATTTTTCTAACTGCACAGAAAAAGATGCATTTTGGGACTGAAGGGAGGGGAAGACAGCATTCTCTCCTTGGGCTGGGCAGCACAGGACTCCACAAGAAACTGCTGCCTCCCACCAAAGACTTGTTTGGGAGATAAAGCACAGGAAAGAGTTTTATGAGACAGAGAACAAACACGCGATCACCTTTGGCTTAAAATAAGTGGAAAAGAATGTAAGGGAAAAAGACTCAGGGAAACAAATAATGTAACAGCCAGAGAAAACAACAGCAAATCCATGTTTAAACTGGAGTGACACTGAGTCTAGCACCAACATATTGAATCAAAATACACAAGCTTCATATGCACGTCAGGGAGTCTGTGCCCCTGCAGGGGTGATGGAGAACCTGATGTGGGAGAGGGGGAGGTGGAGAGAGACACAGGGGTCTCTGGGGTCCAGTGGAAGCTGCAAAGGGCAGCTTGGGATGCTGATGCATGTGAGCATGCAGAACTCAACCAGTTCTGCTCTCAGACTGCACTGCTTGCCAGGCTTGGCTGTTTGGGTGCACTGAAGTTTTAAATAGAACATGACTTGCCAGAGGCAGATTATAGTTTAAAATTCTTTTCTTCCTCCCCTCTTCTTGCATAAAATCTTCCCCCTTGATTGGGGGCAGGGAAGAGGGAGAGAACTCTCAAGTGGAGCAGCCACACTGTGGAGTTTATGATTTCACATGGAACAGGCTCAGTAAAAAGTGCAGCTGTGACATCCGTACTCGCTCTCCTCTCTGGTAAAGTCTAAACAACAGCCTGATGCAGCTCAGAGAGCAGAGAAAGGGCCATGCCTCAGAGCCATTTGGTGAACATTTGCTTTGCTTTGCTTTTTCGTAACAGCGCAGGGATAAGATGTGCTCCACACGGTCTCCTAAAGCTGCCTTATTTCCAACTAATTATGTACAAGTCGCCTATTGAAATTTGAGGGGAATGCAGAGCCATATTTGTTATAGTACAATGTCTCTCTGTTTGCAATTTATGGGCAAGGATGGAAAAGTGTTTAAAAACAAGGTAGTCACAGTTGCCAGTTGAAAGCCCCTGTAACAGCCTTAGTCCAAATCACTTCAGCCTCTTCTCACCTCTGACCTCTCCTTAGTGAAGTAATGCAGGCCCTTCCTTAACAGCCCTTTGCAAACCAAACATAGGAAGTGCTACAAAGGATAAGGATCATTATTACTGTTTTACTTCCTTGCTAACGTCCAGAATACAGGTGTATATATATTAAAGGCTGTAAAATGCACAAGTCACAGTTACTTGAAAAGTGAGACAGGCCCAAGTAGATGAAAATAAGAATGCCTGTGCAAAGACAGCACAGGTTTAGGGTTATGTAATTTACCCTCAGCTCCCATTGCCTGCCTGAGGGAGAGGAGAGTATGAGCAATTGGCACAGCACTTCAGGGCCGTCATGAAAAATGTGCTAGACAAGTTCTCCACCTAGGCACCCTCCCTTCCAATTTGACCCACTCCAAACTCTTTCTCAGCTTGGGTCTACCACTTACATTGCTATGGACAGGATGAATAAACAAAGGAGTGCAGTGCCACTATTTCCTTTGACAGAAGTACAAATGTCTATACAGACCCTAGGATGTGAAAACTCATCAATTAAAATTAAAAACAGAATTAGCATGCCTAGTTTTTAGAAAAGTCAAGGTATTATGCAGTTATGCTATTTAATCATAGAACAGTTTGCTTTGGAAGGGGCCTTAAAAAGCATCTCGTTCCAACCCCCTGCCATGGTTAGGGACACCTTCCTCCCGACCAGGTTGCTCAGAGCCCCATCCAGCCTGGCCTTGGACACTGCCAGGGATGGGGCAGCCACAGCTTCTCTGGGAAACCTGTGCCAGGGCCTCACCACCCTCACAGCAAATTTCTTCCTAATATCCTATCTAAATTTCCCCTCTTTTAGTCTGAACTCATTACTCCTTGTTCCATCACTCCAGTTGCTGATGAAGGGCCCCTTCAGACACTGGAAGGTTTCTATGAGGCCTCCACACAACCTTCTCTCTCCAGGCTGAACAGCCCCAACTTTCCCAGCTGTCTTCATAGGGAAAGTGCAGAAATGGTATCATAATCTCAAATTAGGATCTCATTTTCAGTCTTACATTTCAGAGGACCTTTAAAGTCAAGTTTACAGTTCTGCCCTACTTGTAGAAACACACCATTTTACTAAGCATACGCTTGAAATATAGTAGATAAGTTGTAAATTGAATCCCCCCTAGGTGGGACTATACCCTTGCACATCTACATCCCATAGCCCAGGCACTGTCCCTTTTCTGGAGAACCTCCTGAATTTCTTGCCCATTTTACCTTTGAAGATGAGGACAAAGCCAGAAGAACACAAAAGGGGAGCTAATTTGAAAGCGCGGCTCTCCCCTTTCTGGGACCTGCTTGGCTGTGTGTCTTTTGTAAATGGCTCTGCTCGCACCATGATTTCCCTCAGCTCCCACCTTCACAGGGTGTGCTGTGCTTTGTCCTCCCAGCTGGGCAGCAGCCTTTCCAAACACAACCCTATTATTTCATGGGGTAAGTAGAATAGCTCATCTCATTTTCCAACGGGGATGAAAATTAAAGGCTGCTGCTTATGCACCACACTTACTAGACCTTACATAACTGACAAAGACTGCCCTGGCTCTGGCTGAAAGGGAGCTGGGAGAAATCATCTGGATAGCAGGAATTATCCACTATAAATAAATCACATGCGTGCACACAAAGAGCAGTTCTCACCCAGACTAAACACTTTCCTCCAAGCGAGGTGTCTGCTTTGTGCTCCATGAACAGGAAAATCACATGTCCTGCACTTTAGATAGGAATGCTCTGCAGTAAAGGAGACAAGATAATCACTTACTCCAACTATCACTGCCAAAGCTTTGAAAATTAGCCCATTGGCTAAATTCATCTGTATTTCTGCCCATGCACTTAGACAGGAACAGAACAGGATTTTGTAAAGAACTTTTCACACAGTCTGTGCTTAATTTTAAAGGGCTCATTCACTCCAAATTATCTCACCACCATTCTGGAAGCTGCTGTGCAGTGGTTTCTGCAGTCATCATTTCCCTCCCTTGCAGTACACGAGGATCCCATCCAGCAGCCATCCACGCATGCATTCCACTGCAGCCAGAGAAGAGCTCCTCTCAGGACACCGTGGGTGCTCCACAGCAGCGTGGCCCCTCACACTTGGGCTGCCCAAGAACTGTTGGAGGGACTAAGCTCCACTCAGTGTAACCACTGTGATTTTACTGAAGCAGCACCATTTTGACAGTGTCTACAAGAAGGAAATCCAACCAGCGACACCAATTCCTACTCGGCCACGCCACGTGTCACCAGGCTTCAGCAGCTTACTGCAAGAGCTTCCTACAGGTTCACCTCCTGATGTTAGCACAACATTTAATAATTCTCCTTACTCAAACGCCCCTGTGAAGCTGTGGCACTGATGGCAGCTGGCACAGGCGGTCCCACACAGCTGGGTGTGATTCTGATTCTCTTGGGTACAATCTAATTCATAGGTGCAGAGACACACTGAGAAACGAGTAGACATAAAACAGTCTGGCAGTGGTGGTGGCAGTGTTACTGCTATTTAAAATAGGTATTATTTGAGGAAATAAATTCTTCACTGGAATCCACGGGGCTGCACCAAATGCACATCTTTCAGCAGTCCATCAGCCTTTCCCTCTCTCATGTGACACAGTTTTTACAACTCAGGGGATCAACATCCTGTAGACAAGTGTTTTAAATAGGTGTCCAAAGAGAACTCACTGTATGGGGTAGAGGAGTTTTCAATACACAGATGTGGCAACAGCCACAAGGCCTCCCATCTTCTCTGAGCACTTTTAAGTAAATAAAACCTGAAAGCAAGGATCTGAAATCTCACTAACTTTTCCTTGTGACCACATCATCCCAGAAAAAATGAAGAGCTTCTCTGGAGACAACATTATCTGTACAAACAGCTTTCAGAAATTAGTCACAAAGGCAACAGTGGTGTTACGGGAGCCATAAGGCCAAGCCTGTGCTGAGCCACCCTGAATTCAAGACCAGATCTTCTGGTTAGCCAGGGGTTCTCTGCAGAGATGCCTTCAGGTAGAAGAGTTCCTGGGCAGGCAAAAGGATGCGGAGGGAAAGCTTACCAAAGACTCAGGCACATTCGTGTGTTAGCTTACTGAGACATTAGACTGAATTTTGCCATGATTACTGCTCTAAATTTACTAGCAACAAAATACACATTACACTGTTATCCAGAACATATGAGTGTTTATCACTGTAATTTAATCTCTGAATTTCCTAAAAAAAAGAAAAGAAAAAAAAAAAAAGAAAAAAAAAAAGAAGTCCTAGAAACAATATCCACCACGACTCAAGGAGGAAAGGGAAATAAGAGACATATATTAGAATGAAATATTATCTTTAAAACAAATGACTCCACACATATCATAAAAGCCATTCAGAAGCTTGACCAAGCACATGACAGGGCTCACTCAAGTCAGTGCTCAAAACCGTTTGGTTTCTACTCTTGTGTCCTCTCTTCTGGTGGAGGAGGTTTGCATTGCTGGCTGTCAGTCAGGGTAGCCTGATGCAGCATCATTTCTAGATCATAGAGACACTTGGAATTGCAACATATTTATTGAATCCTTATCCAAAACAAACTTTTTGAAGCTGTTGGTTTCGCTCCTGATGATACAGCAACAACAAAAATAGTGCGTAATGTTACCTCTTTAAACTAATTAACACTTGATTTAAAGTAACTCAAATTGTCATCACAATCACCTAGTTTGATGAAGGTCATGTTAATTATTATTACACTTATTATCAGCTTTCTTTCATTTCCAACAGTGGAGTGATGCCCTCATCTCTTTAAACTCACTGTGGGATTTGCAGCCATATTTTCCCCTCGCCTTCTTTAAAACATAATTTTACTGTCATCTTCAACATATCAGTCAGCTTAGGGATCAGAAGAGAGACAAGTTCTTCTACATGGAAGTAGTTAAGATGAAAAACCAGCTAAAGTGGGACTGCCAGGAGATGAATCAAAGAGATGCTACCTCTCACAGGGTAAGTGTTATGGGCATTCCCTTCCTTGTAAATCAGGTGAACTGGTACCTTACAAGAAGAGTTGGTGCTGAAGAGAATGAAGTATTTGATCATATCACAAAGTCCACTTTCCAACCCAAGCACCCCAGGCTTCTGCTGTATATTTCTGAATGGGAAAAGAGTAATGGAAAGTCCTCAATGAGGCTGCAAGAAGAGTTTACTGGGGAAAAGGAAAACAAAACAGGCAGCTGGAGGAGTACACTGCCTCTTTTTTCTTCTTTGCTTTCTGTCTGCTGGGAGGTTCCCTCCTTTTAGCATCCTACAACGTGGAAGAAAGCAGAAGGAAGCTTCTGCTGGCCTCTAGCACCTTTTGCCCTGCTGCTGTTCCCACATCCCATTGATCCTGTGCAGAAGATGGTAGCCGGGTAAAAATGGAATATTTATCTCTGCAAGGCTCCATCTGAAAAGTCTCCTGAAACACTGCCTTTCAAAATTCAGCTTGGAGTAGACCTATGCACTGGAAAGGATGGGGGGAAGGAGTGGCTCAATAGCACAATCAAAGTGTGGGGGGTCTTCACTGTTGACTAAAATATTTTGTTCAGTCAAAAGTTGCTTTTCTTTTTCACGTTCTTTGAAACTTTTTGCCCAATTTCAGTTTCTAAAATGTGGGTTTTTTCACACGAAAGTGTTTCACTTTTCAAAATCCTTCCAAATGAAATATTTTTTGCCTTTTAAACAATTCTTCCATCCCAAACTAAGAAAAACTCATTGGTTGAGCTGGACCCCTATGCAAAAAATATTTGTAACAATTCTGATATGTGTAGCCTGGATTCACTAGAAAGCTTGCTCAACAAGGAAGACAAACATTATAAGAGAAGTGTCCTGTGATAAGTCTCAAATACAAAAACTGTCATTGCCACAGAACTACTGAGCTGACAGGGATGGAATTAACCGTTAAGTGAATCTTACTCAAAAATTGGTGTTAGACTGGCTATATCTTTGTGCCCAGTGAGAATCAGGACATACAATCAGTAAAGGAAATTTCCGTGTCTTCTGAAATACATAAGGCACAACCTGTAAAATAATACCCCAGCACTACTGGCAGCAACAGCTATTTATTTTGTAATACGTAACAAGAAGGTTCAAGTAACCAGAAGCAGATGACAAGATACAGATTTGAGTGGCTGGAAGCAGCAAGCATCAGGAAATTGGCAACCACAGCATCTGAGATAGCAGCCTGATTTCCCAGCACTTTAAAGAGCATGTAATGTCAGTATTTATGGAATTACAATGCAGCAGCTCATTGCAAACACTCATAGCAATCTCCATCTAAAAGGTGTCAACCATGGACTTAACTTTTAAGAGGATTAGATGATCATGGATCATGTTATTAGTTTATATTTTTCAAAAGACTTGTCCCCTGAAAGAAAAGCACTGGGACTAACAAATCCAGAAAGCAAACATCTTCGTCCCTTCCCCAAGGCTACCCCAGAACTACTGCAGCAATAAGCTGCACCTGCAGCCTAAGCAGAATTTTCTGCCTATTATGTCCTACTCACAGCTTTATATTCAAGCTGCTCACATGGTAAGAGTGAAGTGCTTCTTTATTACCTCATGGCTGCAGTGGACTAAAAAATATCAAGAGGAGCCACGAGAATGACTGGGCTGCACAGATGAACCTTGCCTGGGCACCTGGCAGGATCCTGGGCGCATCCAGGGCGCGGCCTGGCCCCAGAGGACTCACACATTAAGTGGGGCTCTGTCCCCCTGATGGTGTCCCCATCCTGAAGCAGGCATTTGCCACCTGGCCCAGGAGCATCCCAGTAAGCAAAGGAAGGCCTACCTCTGCTAATATCTGCAGAGTCAAGGAAGAGAAGGGAGCCCTCAAGAAGGATGGAGATAGAGTGTTTTAGAAGATAGGTAGTGACAGGACAAGGGCAAATGGCTTCAAACTGAAAGAGAGCAGGTTTAGACAAGTTATTAGGAAAGATTCTTGACTGTGAGGGTGTTGAAGCACTGGAAGAGGTTTCCCAGAGAAGCTGTGGCTGCCCCATCCCTGGCAGCGTCCAAGGCCAGGCTGGATGGGGCTCTGAGCAACCTGGTCTGGTGGAAGGTGTCCCTGCCCATGGCAGGGGTGGAACGAGATGATCTTTAAGGTGCCTTCCAACCCAAACCATTCCATGACTCTAGAATTAGGGCAGACAGCACAACCCTCCCATTTTTATTGAATGAGCTGGCAACTGCTGGTACAGCCCTTATAGACCTTCCATGAACCCCCCCTGTCCATACTGACACACACACACACACACACACACATTGGTGATATATTTGGCCAGCGCCTGAAGCACAGCACAGGGTCTAACCAAGGACAACCTTCACAGCCACAAACAGCTCACCTGGAGCAGCAGCTGGACTGAGACCCCCGGGGCAGAAATGGGGGGTACCAGCCGTGCTGGACCCCGGTGACACAGCACTCATCCAGCCCCCAGAGCGGAGATCAGAGTCCACCAGTTAGGAAACAAGATTCATAAGTAATTGAATTAAATGCAAGTCATGTAACAGATCAGATAATTCTTTGGCTGCCATTTTTTAATGCCAATGTTACTTTATTCATTTGCATTTTCAAAGCAATACATTCCTATTTAATGAATTACCAGATCGTTTCCCATCAAAATGAGTAAAGAAATTACAGGAGAGACTTTTTAAAAAATTTTATCGGGTTGGCAATATCAGAGGAGATAATGCAATGCCCCCTGGCACCATAAAATATTCAGCATTGTGAATAAAGTTCTTGATAAAAGAGCAGCAGAAAGGAGCATTTTATTAAAGCCCAGTGCTTCAAAAAAGCATGCTTTTAAACGATTTAATTTAAAAATTAAATTGCATTTGAATCATTTGATTACTGTTTAATAACAATGCAAAATTTATATTAAAAAAAAATCAGATTCTGCTCTCTATGCCTATTAAAAGAAAAAAGGATTAGTAATTAGAAAATTTCCCCTCCAACCAGCCAATTCTAACACTGCATCTTCATCCTGGAGAGTTCCTGCCTTGAATTGCATCAAGGAGCAAGTCAGCCCTGGGCAGCCAGAAAACCAGAAAAATAGAAGGATGCTTTAAAACTGCCCTTGATTTCCCTCCCTCTCATTTTTTATACCAAGTTCATCTGATGGCAACAAATGTGGTATTTTAACCTATATCAAAATTAATCCTGTTTTTTGGTCACAGGAGAGAAAGAGAGCAGGTGGTGGAAAAAAGACAAAGATGTGGAACTCAAAAAAGTAGGCAAAGATGTTCACCACTTGGTATCTGTTTCCCAGAGGTAAGAAACTGCCAGACTTGCTTTGAAGAGCCACCACAAGATTTCTGTCACAGCCCTTCAAAGAACAATTTGTACTCATACATAATATTTAAAACCAATCAAAAGGAAAGTGCTGTGTGAAGAGTTTCTTTGATAAAATTTCATATAAACTTTTGAAGTCCTACCACCTTAAACAGGAAATAAACCCTGAATTTGTTATTTTCCCTCTACCTCAAGACTGACTTTTTTCCCTGCATTTCCAAAACAAAATAAACAGAAAAATTGAGTGGTGGGAAGAGAAAAATATAATAAAAATAAGAAGCTTGGTGTGTGGGGAAGGAAGAGAAATTTTGAATAGTCCAGCTAACTTTGACCCAAAAAAAAGTGTTAAAACACCCTCATGAATATTTTTGTTGGAAGGGATGAAGATACAGCGCCCCATTTAATCCTAGAAAACAAAAGGTGTTCCACAGTTACCTGGGTTAAATTAGACTATTTCCTTTTGGACAAGCATCACTGTCTTAATCTCACCATCTGCAAGCTTGAGCAGTGATTCATCTTTCAGAGGTACAGCCTGGACAGAACTTCACAGTTCCCACCAAAGAGAACAACTCTCCCAAGTCACATAATGCAGAAGCAGCTTTGCCTCCAGGCACTCCATAATAAGTATTGTTAAATATTAGCCAGCCAGGATTGTATAAAACTTCACATATTTCCTCTCCTAACACTGAAATAAACCATATGTAATTGTACAACTCAAAGCGCCACTTGCTTCTCTTTCAGATGAACTAAAAGAGTAGGTCTATAATCAGAACAGCTGTCTCACAATTACATCTCTGTCCAAAAAAGTGTATAAACCTGTGGGGAAAAGCTGCCCCACAAAATAAAAACCCGTGCAATGAGCATTACTCAGCAGACTGTCAAATAACAACAAATGCTTGGGAAGGGTTTTAGTTTAATCCACTTCTTGTAAACACAGGCAGGCAATGAAAACATTGTAAATTCAAAGTATGAAATTTAAAGCAAGTCTTTGACTGAAGGATGTTCTGGCCACTGAGGATATTTGAAGACTAAGGTCATCCACTCTCTTCAGCTTTTAGGGTTGGTTGGTCTACACATGTTGTAGTCACATCTCTGGAAAAACTCAAAAGCTCTACATGGGGATATAGACTATGCATTACAGATTTTTCTTTTCTTTTTCATCCCCCATAGAAAACAGCTTCTAAACTTCAGTAGATGTGGGCTAATTTATGCCAGTCAGGGTTCAGGCTTTTTGTATTTCTCTACCCTACATTAGAGAAGCTTTGTGCCATGTCATAATCTCTATAATTAATGAAAGATTCTGATGTACTTTCTTTATACTCTGTATTTGAGAACATTTTATGAAGAAAACATCATTTTACCTGGCTCCATATGACTTTTAATTCTGCTTCTCAAATATCAGATAATCTCATAAAGGCACACTGCTCATAAGTGTTCCCTCCTCTCGCTTAATTAATTTTTAATGCTCAAAAAATTGCAGTTTTCAAAGAAGCCAATTAAAATGATTCATCCAAAAAAATCCCCAGCAATGCCCTTTCAGGATGACTCAACTGCTTGTATTTATTATATTTGCTCAAGTCAATGAGGGGAAACTATTTTTGAAGTTAGAAGACAGAGTTACGAAAGAGAAAGGGGATTTATAACAAAACAGCGACGTTGCTCAGCAATTTTAGATCCAGGAGAAAGTAGCCAAGGCGTGACATCCAAATTGCAAAGAAAGCTAAGGGATCACCGAGAAGGTAATAAGTAAGGACATAGGTGTACAGGAGCCATGGGAACGAGGCAGGGACAAAGGGATAGGTCAGTACTTTGCTACTTCCCCGGCAAGCTGAGACCAGGAAGCTTTTCTCACATATCCATCCGCATTACCCCTTTCCGTAGGCTCTCTGGACACCAGCTAGGCTGCTCCTTGAGGTGCAGCACCTCGCTGTGGAGGCTGGGAGCACTAAATTGGAAAATACCCTTCTTAAACCATGATAGATGCTCTGTCTGACTCCTACTCTGCCTTGGGCACTGCAAAGTCAAGCCCCCTTAGGTCTGAATCCTTGTTTTTCCTTCAAGGACAAAATGCCCTAGCGGAAAAAAATGCCTGAGTTAGGGAGTTCTTTGGTTATGCCTTTCTTCTGCTTGCCATTTATTTCCCCCCTCCTCTCCTTCCTTATTCATTTTTAAAAATAGGATTGTCTGCTGGTACACTTTCACAGTTACATGTAGCCAACCAAGTGTGTGATAAGGATGGACTTCATTAAGGGGTTCCTTGAAGGCCAGCTAAAGATGGACCATATAAAAGAATTCTGCATCCATCTGAATCCCTATAAAGTTAATCCAAGCAATCAGAGGTAATTTTAAAAAGCCAGACCTTGGCCAAAATATGACATCATGTGGTGGCACTGGTTCAGTGCCAGCTTCAGGCAAAGCTTCCACCTTCTGAATGATCAAAACCAATTCTGGCATTTTTACTTTAATCACTCTCCCCCTTAGTCTTCAAGGGGATGCCCAGAACAGAACTGAAAACAATCCCCAAAACTACCACACATCCAACCTACATACAACCACTTGCATCCTTTATATGTATTAGAGGACAACTTCATTTTTATAGGCTCTTTTGGAACAGTGTGTTATCAAAGATCACTAGTGCAATCTTTCACCTGTGGTGGACTTGTGATTTTAGAATAAAATTCCAGAAACTTACAGAAAATTATGGCAGCACCTCTTCATCCAAAAAGAAGCCCTAATATGTTTATAAAATTCCCCAGAGACATTAGGTAAAAGTAGCTTAATGAGAAAAGAATGACAGACACCAAAGGAAGGGTCACCTTCAAGATAAAGATTGGGACTGACGGTGTCATCACAGCCTCAGTGAAAGACAAAGAGTGAACATCCTTCAGTACTGGAAGCTAAAAAACCTCATGTGATGTCAAGTCTTATGTTTTGAGCCAGCAGCAAACCATAGTTCTCACAAGGCAACTGCTCCCCAATAATTTACACATACATGGCAATAAGTAGATGGTAGCATATGGCTAAACAGGACAAAATATCGTGAAATGGAAAAAAGAGCCTGCTGCAGGTAAGAAAAAAAATCCAGATTTGTTTAGGACGTAGTGTTCTATTTACTTTTACCAAAGAGAACATGTAGCTAAGCAGATTCCATATAGTAAAAGTTGAAAATATCCATTGCACAATGATCAAAGCATCCAAAGTTTCCTGATGTATTAAAAAAATATCACTGCTAAATTCTTCTAGAGCAACATGCAGCAGATCTAGTTCCAAGGCCTTAGTGAAGATAACTGCTCACCTCATCCATCATTACTTCTTATTTCATTTTGAATGAGAATATAAAGTTAGCAAGGGCTGGAAGAATTTGCTTGGTTTTTATACACCATAGCAAACTCTTTTACAATTTGGCATACAGTTCACAAACTTTTTGGCCTTTAGTTTACTTGACTATAATTTTTAGAAAAATAAAATTGATCCTTAGCACATATTCTGGTGCAGGTCTTGGGCCTAGGCCTATACCAATGAGATGAAAATAAATCTTATTTTGCACAGCAAATGTTGTTAGTAAGCATTAAATTATCCTCTTAATTAAGCAATTATTTGAATTGCAGTATGGATGTCAAACCTTGGTGCTCATTAATATTCTACTCTTTAAATAAGCATCACTGTAAGGAAAGTAGTGTCCAGCAGGGCACTGGAGTCATTAAAAGTCTTTTCTAAATATAGGCATAGCTGCCACCTAAGTGGCCAAATTCCTGCATCAGTTTCAGCAGCATGATCCAAGATAGATCTGTAAGCTAAATATAGAAGCAGTGAAAAGAAAGGATAGGAATGAGTAGGCTGCAATATAAGTGGAAGGGGAAAACAACACAACTATCCTTGAAATGTCCAGTTCTCTTATAGTTTACTGAAATTGGTATGTCAGGGAGGGGACCAGATATGCAGCGAAGTTCAATAAGTCATATATTCTCAAAGAAAGCACATTATTATAACTCACATATATATAATACGTGCATGCATGCAAAAGAAATATCATCAGGAGCTAGACTTTGATGATCCTTGTGGGATTTTTAATTCCTCTCAGAACTAAAGAGTAACACATAAAATACCCAGAAGTGAGAAAACACGCAAGCTTTCTGAAGTTTTGTAAGTCTGTAAGAATTAAAGTGTAGATGTTTTTCCTCTACAGTGTTGGCAGTACTGCCAGGACGGGAGCAGAGTCACTTACCTGGTAGTTGCAGTAGTTCATTGCAGTGGAACAAATGGTTTAACTAATGACCACTGAAACAGCCTTTTTTTTTTCTCCTCATCCCAAGCTATCTGTTATGATGGAGCTGCATTAAAACAAATCCAGAAGGATTTCAAAAGCCTGTGGATCGAGTCTTAAAGGAGAAAGGAATGAGGCCCCATACATCTGATCAGCTGCCCATTGCCATATTATCAAAGCATCCCACATGCTCTTGTGGTCATCCCCTCCCACAACAGCTCTGGTGTAAAGGAAGGTTATGAATGCTGAGGGTCAGCGAGGATGAGGAGCAGACAGCCCCCCTGTGATACAGCACCAGCATAAACCTGCTGGGAACTAGGCTGGAAACCTGGGATGTGCTTGTGGGATCTCATCAGTAACTTGCACACAAAAAGGACGGCAGACCTCACACAATTTACACCAAAGTGCTCATAATCTCTTTGGCTGTTTATATATATTTAGTCTTCTAGTGGAAATCTTATTTTGCACAGCAAATGTTGTTAGTAAGCATTAAATTTCGTTATACATTTACATATTATACATTATACAATGAATAGAGAACAGTCTCAGCTAAAAGTTGAAGGTAGATTATCTTCAAGGGCCCTTCCAATCCAAACCATTCTATGATTCTATAGTTATAAGTGCAGTTTTCTTTCATGGTCTCCTGACAAGGTTCTGTAGCACTGGTACAGAAACAGTGACTGAGAACTTGAAGTAACGTGTACAGAAATGATCTGTGGAAAATTCCCCATGACACTGGAGCCCATGGACTGCTCTGGGCCCAGTCCTTGTCAAAGGCATCCCCATGGTGCTATACAAACAACACACAACAGTGTGGAAAGTAGCCTAGTGACTAACAGAAAGCAGTCCTGGTAGCAGCACAAAGAAATACTGCTGGGATTAACATAGCACAGGATAAAAGCGAGCTCCATTTCCTATCAAACTATTGATGCTATTTTGGATAACCTCTCTGACAGTAACTCTCAATTTCACAAGCCAACAGCAGATGACTGCTATCAGCATAATGCTGACTTACTTCCTCACACACCAGCATCTGGCCACAACAGGAAATGACCAGCACGGCCAGACGTGTAAGCAGCTTTGGGAACACAACACATTTTAGGAGCTGTCCTAGTGCATACTGTCCAGTCAGACTCACTTAATCAGCTCTGCAGGCTCAAAGGGAAAGCCTCCAAAACACTCATTATCCCCTTCTGGCACTCTGCAGTGCAGTATCTTTCACCTTCCTTGGAGCCAAGGTGTCAATCACCACACGGATGGTTAATGCCAGCTTTGTCTGGGAGCTTCCTACCCCTCAGTTAGGGGCAACACCAAACAGGCCGGGCTGCCAGTGTGTCTGAGGAAAGAGCTCTTTGTTTTGGTGGTCCAGCTGGCACGTGCCCAAACCTCAAGCAACATTCAGCAGCACCATTCTCCTGTTATGATGCACTCAATACCTGTAGATCCCAAAGTGCACAAAGGGGAGACCCTTCCCGTTTCAGGAACTATCCCAGATACAGTTACTGAGGCGTGGGCCAGGGGAATGCCTGGGATTATACCTCAGATATCCCATCACTCTTCCCACAACAAGAGGCATCATTGTCCTCTTCATCTCTCATTTACTGAAAGCAGGCACAGAAACATTTATCAGTGTGTGTTTAGAGGCTCTGCCAAAGAAAAATAAATGTGGCACTTGCCTCTTGGCTCTGTATTTTGCCTTCATATGTCTCTTCCTTACCTCTGATCTACAGATGCTCAGGACAGACAAGCTAAGAGAGGAACTGCCTCCAAAGTAATCCTTAACTATCAAGATACGTGACACAAAGACTTGCAAGCTGTGGGAGAAAGCAGGGCTCTGTCCATAGTGGGGGAAAGCTTGTCTGCATTTTAGTTATAGCTTCAGCATCTGCTTTACAGGGCAGGACGACAAATTTTTTTAGTGCTAATCCCTCAAGAAGATAAAATCTCTACCATTGGCTTCTCTAACACTAGCTTTTGCTTTTACTTTTAGCTCAACTGTTTTAGTGCTCCTTATTTAAATATATTAAACTAGGAAAAAAGGTGAGGTTTCAAATGGAACTGAACAAACAAAGCACACAGTAGCCTCTGTAATCCCTCCTGCTGGAACTGCAATTTCTTTTTGTAGGAGAGGAAAACCGTGTGCATGTGTTTCTGCATGAGCTGTGCTGGTTCTCCTCGCTCACAGGACTCGGCAGAGCACGACAAAGGGAATACTGAAATAAAGCAAAAAATGCCCTGGCCTGTTGGTGCCCTGGGTTCTGTAGGCTGGCAGGACAACTCACAGATGCTGCTGGAAGGCAGCAGGCTTGGCATTGCACTCCCATACTGTCCCACAGCTTGTCAGGAGCTGAACACAGGTAACCTCCTTATCCCATCACTCCAGGATTGCCAGGAGTTTGTCAGCAACAGGACATCCTGGCACGGTGCTCCTGGAAAAGGGTTCCTTCAGGAGTCTAGCTGTATAGGTCTATCCAAATGTGGCCTTATGTTGTTGCTTCTTCTAGAACTGAAGTGCTGAAGCAATAATTTACTAAACACATCACACACAGATTTATAGTTGTGTTTCCTGACCCCACAAGCAAAAAGGGAGGGAAAAAAAATTAAAGCTCAGACTTTTCTTGGCAGCAAGTAAAGGTCACTTGTCTCATCAAATTTCATCCTTTAATAGTATGCCTGCTCCCTCAAGGAAATTTCTAATTGTTCCTCAATAGTTTCAATCTTCAGCTTCAGCAACATTACTGAGCAGTTATGCTATAGATTTTAGGAGCTTCTTCAGGGAAGAGTCCCTAGTTTGCTCTGAACAAATCCACAGTAACCCAAACAAGAAGAGACTCTTATCATGCATCATTTGCCACTGAAATATATGACAAACACAAGACAGACTGCGAAGACAACATATGTACAATGACACTACGGCCACATGTGATGTTTCACAGCACAGGAAAAAGTATAGATGCTATCTTAGTTGACAAAATCCATAATTTCCAGAGAAAAGTCTCTTGATACAAAACTGTGGATTTCATTTATTTGGCCTCTGGCTTCTTAAGTTGATCTTGTCCCTTACACACCAGCACCTGTGTTCATCTGGTCTCCAGAGTCTAAACTCTGCAGCCAAAGGCAAAAGAGAAAAGATATTTACTCATGAGCTGAGCAGCCACAAGCCAGCATACCCCTCAAACTCTTCTTTCTTTCTTTCTTTCTTTCTAGAGAGGGAAAATTTAGAGATATTGCATATCTCTGCCAGGGGAGTGCCAAAGCCTTATCTCAGTTAAGAGCCCAGCACTCACAGTGGAAAGGCAAGTACTCATTCCACAAATAGCCACACACGCAGGTGCTCCACTTCAACACAACACCACAAGTTGGGCTAAATAGTAAAATTACTCAAGTGTTGAGCTGTGTGAACAACTGTGTACAAGACATTGCTTGATCACCCATAAGATTTGGCCTGATGTTTAATAAGATATCACAGCAAGTTATATCTGGTATTTTACAGCCACTGTATTGCAGAAATCTCTCTTTACCATTAAATTCTAAACTATAAATGGAAGATACCACAGTGATACTCTTGTAGTCGACTGTCACAAAGGATTCAACAGAAAGGTGCACAATCTCCAAGCAGTTGATTAATTTTGCCCAGCGTTCAACTTTAGTTATAGGACAGTTTAAAGGCTAGTATCAGCCCTCACTGTGGCAGAGTCCGGATGACCATCTGTGGTGTTGTGGTCGTTCTGCCTCTCCAGCAGTGGGGCAGAAGGACATTTGAAGGTCACTTGCTTACACATAACTCACAGCCAGGGCTCACAGAGCTGAGAACACCCAGCCGTGCGTGGGAGGTGCAGGGTGCGGAGCTTCCTGCCTTTCCCATGCCTCCCTGCTGCATTTAGCTGCACACTCGCTCTTTGGGGAAGCTCTAGAGGCTGAGCAGGTACAGCCAGACGAGGAGCTGGCTGGGAAGAGGTTAAATAGTGCTCCCAAAGCTGGTGCCATGGACAAAACCCACGTTTGCTGCCAGCCCACTCCCCAGTGCCCACACTGATGCCTCAAGAAATTGCCTCCTTTCAACTGAATGATTTGACATTTATGCTAAACATGTGCTTGCCTTACCTATAGGCATTTGCAAGTACATAAGAAGTTTTCCTCTTTGGAAAAGATGGACTGGCCTTGTTCCAACTCAGCAGCCCCTGGTCCTCAGCCCCTTTGCTGCAAGAGCCTACCGCATCTGCACATAGACAATGCATACGTCAGAAGGACTTTAAATGTCACTGCACATCTTTCGTGAGGCAAACCTATGATTAAAAGTAGATATTCAAGCAGAAGATGAATATATTATGTCCTCGGGCTCCTTAAGTCATGATCCATATTTATAATGCAAGACTAAGGCTTCTGTTGAATAATTACATCTTTTGCCTGCCCATTCTTCCTTCCCACCCCCATATGTATACACTCACCACAAATGCATATATAACATTTAAAGTGAGCAATTATTCAACCCAAAGGCAGAATATCCTTGAGTATGTGCATGCTAGGGAGAGTTTAATTCCGTAATTATCATGCAAGATTTGCAGTAGCAAACTTTGTTCAGATTAAGACACCTTACTCAGCACGAATAAAGGTGAGAACAGTGTGTTCTAAAGGGGCTAGAGCACTCCACAGCTAACAAAGCCCAGGGCTGTAGTAGTCACACTCATTCCAACTCCAGGTAAATATCTTCCTTCCAAACAGAAGTCTCCGATTTGAAGTTCCTGAGTTCCTCCTTGGTCAGTTCTCCAGAGTAGATGTGTCTTTATAAATGAGTGAAAGCCACTTTAAAGCATTTGGCAGCCACTGAATAGAAAAATAATACAAAAACCCCACAACAGTATCACAAATATTGCTTTTCAACTAGTGTTGATCTCCCCTCTCTTATTTCAAGTCATCAGCAACATGCAGTGCTACTGGATGACTCGAAGACAGAAATTTGGTTAGAAGGAGCATTTTGACCAGTATCCTAGAAAATTAAGCCTGTGTTTCTTCATCTTTGATCTTCATTTCTTCATCTTTCTCAGGGCTATAGATTTCTCTGTAGAAGAGGGAGAGTGCTGGTATCACTAAGGAGGATTGCACACAACAGAACAGACAAGCACTGCATTCATTACAGCTGACTGGGAAATGCAGCTTTCACACACAAGTACAAGTACGTGCACGTACATGCAGGCACACACTTCTAATTCATCAGGAAATCAGTAGATTTTTCAGTAAATCGAACACTCTCCATCTTTAGTAACCCAGTTCTGGAAGTGGAAGTGCTGTCAGCAACATCAAAATAATGTGCTGCAAACAAAAATGTTTCTTGACAGGACCCTGTGTTTTGCCAAAAACTTTATTAAAAAATTCCTAGCAGGCCTCATCACTCTTTTTACCTCTCCTAAAATTTGCCTTCCAATATGCAAAATGAGCAGAAAGCACTGGGAGCCTGCACACAGCACAGCACAGTTCCAGTTACCCAAGAGCAACTTCCACAGCAAATTTATCACCACAGACCTAGTCCCAGATAATCAGTGTCAATGATATGCATTCAGCTAATTGGGATTCCTCCATTGGGATTATTTTAAAATCCAAATCCCTTAGTCAGGCAGAAGTATAAATCACAGCAACACTGGTCCACTAAATAAAAATGTCACAGCTGCAACCATAGGTGTTATAATCTGGGTGTTGACAGAGCCAGAGAAGAACACCACCCAAGGAGCAGATCATTTGAAAATTAAGCACTTAAGCAGGTCATCGAGACATCACTCAGAGCAGAAGTATGGGAAATACAAGTGACATTATATTGCAAGGCAGCAGGGCTGGGGGAGCTGGGACAGGAATGGGCAGAGCATCACTGAAGAAGCTACTGACTTCTTGCTTTATTTGTATCATTGATTGATTCCTGCCTTGCCTTCATTGCCTTGCTCATGGTTAGCAGAATCACAGTGATTTATCCTTCTTCTTTTTCCCATCCATCTCCAAAAGAGATTAAAAAATTGTTACTTCTCTTCAAAAAGGGCTAGACCAGAATTTCACCACATGCCCTGATCAAGAAGCAGGGTGTAACCAAGCTCCCTCCAAGCTGTCCTCCCATCTCTCTTGTCCACAAAGAGAAGAGCAGAGAGACTTACTGGTCTTGTCCTGCAACAAATTAGCTCAGCACTGTGCAGATAAAGGAAGTCAAGGCTACACCTACAGCCATTGCTGAGGGAAGACACACACACACACAAAAGTACTCCTGAGACTGTAGTCTAATCCCTCCCTGAAAGATTTTGTGTAAATTCAGAAAGGTTACAATTTTCCATCCAAGCATTCGTGTCTGCCAGTAGGGCATACAAGCCACAAAGAGAGGTCAAGCTGCTGAATTTTCACAGGGTGAAGTTAGGCCCCTGGAATATTTAGTTCCTCACCAGTAGAATTCATACAAACACAGATGGATGGCAACATCCGGAGATGGATGTATTGACTTTCACTGCAATCCAGACACTACTGTGAGGTCTATCCTGCATCACTTAGCACTCCAAAGCATCTCACACCAGGGATGTCTCATTTCTACCACTAGCTGCAATTGCCACTGAAGAATTCAGTCCCTAAGGACAACTGAGAAGAAAATCAGAACAAGAAATAAGAATTTTTGTAGCTCAGTCTAAATTCCTGGGTTATTTCAATACGTTTTGCTGCTGGAAAAAAAAAAATCCACAAGAAGATGCAGTCATTGCATTTCCATGACAAGTGTCCTCTTGTTTAGTCCCAAAGAGGATTGCATTTGTCATCGCATGACACACAGGACATGTGCTGTGCATTTCACTCGTTCTGCCAGCTACTCAGAGTTTTATGTTGTAGGTTTCCTTACTGCTGTGCCTCGTTCCCAGAACATCATTTAAGACTGGTCTTTATTTGGTGTGGCAGGTACAGGAAGCAGTCCCACTAAGATACAGGAGAACGTCTGCATCCGAGACTTGCTTCTGCTTTGTCATTATGAATACATAATAGCATTGCCTTGGGAAGGGAGAAAGCAAGAGCATCCTTGCAAGTGTGTTTGATGGGTGGGTAAATCTTGCCTATGACAATAATTAAGAGGCTGAGGTATTTATGGCATACTAGTATTAATTTTTTGAGACAGTTTAGCATGCACAAAACGTCAGGTAAGATGGGGTAGAAGATCACCTCAAAAAGACAAGGGGTAACACCTAAGTTACCATGCCAAATTGAACAAAACAATTGCAAATTACCTCTCAACAACTTAACTTCATCCAGACTATCAGCACAAAATCATTATCGAGAACTGTGGACCCATTCTTGCCAAAGGGCTTGTCTGTGCATTTCACAGCACCCCACTGCTCATAAACCAGTTCCATGTTGACTTCCCTGGCTACAAGCAGCTTGCCTGACTGATATTTCCAGGATTGTCCTCAAAGAAGAGGATGATTCGTTCAGCCACTCAGACCTCTCCCTTGGGAAAACCCTAGGCATCCCTGAAGAGGAGCTTCTCTTAAGGACGCTACTGCTTCTTCCATCTGCTCCTGCGAAGCCTGGTGCTGCCACGAACCAAGACTTGCTCCTGCACCCTCATCCTGGCACAGGTCTGTTCACATGCAGCACAGACCTGGGGGCTGAACATGCCTCTGGCAGAGCCTCCCAGGGGTTGCCAGCAGGTTTGGCCTCATTGGGGTGACTCTGCTGCCTTACGGAGCTCACACACGCTTCACAAGAGGATTCAGAAATGCACACCCGGAATGAGGCCACAGAAGAGTGAGAGCGTACACAGACAATTCACAGAACAGTTACCAAGGTTCTCATCAAACAGCAGCTCCTTACATACGTGAAGCTGTCAGAGCACAAAACATCTGTGACTTTCCATCTGCCACCAAGGACCAAACCTAGGGCAGGGAAACAAATTCAGAGCAGCACTGGTGTCTCACACAGTCCAAGCCCACCAGAGGACTGCAGATAAAGTCTACGAAGTGTCCATGTCCCAAAGGAAAGCTTATGGCCGTTGTAAGGACTGTTTGACTTTAGACTCCAAAATACAAATTTAAGTGCATATAAATTTTAAAAGGTCACAAATACACCTGGATATGTTTCAGCAGCACCTCTATTAGCTCAGTACTTAGTAAAGGCAAACTAGCTCAGCTACAATAGAAACAAAGCTCCAAAACCAACCTGGGATTTAAGTCTTATAGCCCACTTTTACTCATGCAGTGCCCAGTCCTCTTCTGGCTGATTAGAGTAACAGGATACCCTGAGAAAGGCTGCTGTTATATTTCCCAGATTTCACCAAACTAAAATCATATCACAAGTTTTACTGGGATTTCACGCTTCCTCATTAACTAAGGAGGTGAAACTCCAGTTACAAAAAATTTCCCAGCTACAAAGGAGATGAAACTCCAGTTAAAAAAAAAATTCTTTTCCCAGCTACCAACACACAAGTTATTATTTCAGTACTGAAACCATACAAACTGTATTCTGCTTTAGAAGATTTATGCTTTTGCCAGGACTGTATAAAATGTCACTGCCTGCAGAGGAAATGTCTGGAGGAAGGAGAAATCTGTTCTGGAGAGCTGATGGAATTTCTTGCCAGATATCAAGATGCATGCAATAAGTGACCCTCTGAGATGCCTACATCATGCTTTTCGCAGAAGCTGACCCCAGTGATGGAGCATACCATGATATCAGAGCACCTTTGCCAACAGGAGTTATTTCACCACACACTGTACAGTATCCTAACTTAGCACCTCCCTTTACCCATGAGAACAGTCTTTATTCCAACTCAAAAATAATTTAATTTTTGATATGTTGACTTCAAATGTTCTTCCCTTTGATTTTTAAGTCATTACTGGATTGTTTGGGCACTTCTGTTCTAAATACTGCTTCATAAAATTATCTTCCCTGATTCAATTCCGTATTTACTAAAACAAACTAAAACATAATTTAGATTCAATTATTTTATTATGCAATTTATTATTTTCCAGAGTTACCATTTTAAGAGAATCTGAACCGTGAGGTTAGATTGTTCACTGAATCACATATTAAGATGCAATCAGAAAACTCAAAGCTAACTTGTGAGAGTATCTGGGCAAATCTCCCCTTCATCTTTTTATGAACTTACCCTTCACAATACCATTTAGCTGAAAATGCTCTGATCACCAGAAAAGCTTGTCAGTGCAGTTTGTCAAGTTTCCTACAAGTCTCATTTATTTTGCCTTACACAGACATGAGCTGAGTCAGTGCCCCTGGAGCCCTTCTCCATGCACCCCAACGTGTCCTTTTTGCAGCTCTTTCTTTTGCTGTGTTAACAAACACACACCAGGGAGGTGGCTCCTCGTGGCCTAATCCAAAGCTCATCAACTCCCACGGGGTTCAGGACAAGGCTGAGATGGATTTCTCAGTACCCACTTCCTTGCCTTGCTGCTGGATCACCCCAGGAGCAGGGATTTGCAGGTTTGCATGGCAAGGACAAAATTCTCTAATCTCTCCTCCAAATGGAAAGATAACAACAGGGGAGCCACTGTCTTACCATAAACTCTCTGAGGAGTGTTTCCAAGAGTTGGCCAGGGAGATATTTTTAAGGTCTGAGTTTGAAGATCTTTGAAATGGACACTTTACTGTCCTTCCACCTGAAATTACTTCCACATTTGTTCTTCATACACACCAAGGACTCGCTTCAGAGCAGCACCAGCATCCTAGAGCAGAGCTGCATACAGAGCATAGACTGTACTGCCAGGGGCTCCCACAAGACAGGGAAGAAAGGTTCTGTAGCTAGTCTAGTGCACTTCAGCCAGCTGAAGCTGGAAGGGAAGTTTGCACACTTCTGCGTGAGCAGCAGAGAGATTCAGTGCTGGGGAATAGCCCTTCTTCCTGCTCCAGGAGGCCTCAGCAGTTCCTGGCTCTGTGATAGCGGCTAATGACTGACAGCTCCCAGGAACAAGAGCGAGTCACTCTGCAGGGACACAGCAGGGCCCTTCTGCACTGAACCAGGCCAGAGCAGGGACACCGAGGTGCTCAGAGGGATGGAGCAGCTCTGCGGTGAGGAAAGGCTGGGAGAGCTGGGATTGTTCAGCCTGGGGAAGGAAAGGCTTTGGGGTGACCTCACTGTGGCCTTGCAGTGCCTGAAGGGAGCTACAGGAGAGATGGAGAGAGACTATTGACAGGGGATGGAGGGACAGGACAGGGGGGAATGGCTGCACTCTGACAGAGAGGAGGGTTAGGTGGGATATGAGGAAGAAATTGTTCCCTGTGAGGGAGGGGAGGCCCTGGCACAGGTTTCCCAGAGCAGCTGTGTCTGCCCCATCCCTGGCAGTGTCCAAGGCCAGGCTGGATGGGGCTCTGAGCAACCTGGGATAGTGGAAGGTGTCCCTGCCCAGGGCAGGGGGTTAGAACAAGGTGATTTTTACGGTCCCTTCCCATCCAAACTACTCTACATTTGTGTGATGAAACACCAGCCAGCTCCTGAGTCAAAACACTGCTCTGCCTACAGGAAAAGAAAAGATTCCCTCCCAAAGGAGAGGAGAGCTATTTTTGAAGACACCACACATACATTTGCAAATGCTACCAGCATCACAGTTCTGTTAACATTCATTCCTTTAGTTGAAGACCTTGCACAGAAAACTAGTGGAAATTAGTCCTCTGCCTTGATATTTTTCCAATAGCTTCTACATTAGCCTTTGATTAGCACACCAATTTTTAAAGTTACTGCACCATCCAAGCTGAGCAGTGCAGATGTCTACTTTTGGTTTCTGGGATGACTGGTAGAAATTCAGGAAGCAGGTGTGCCTCAGCATCACCCTCAGGATGGAGGGAGCTCAGATTGCTCTTCTGCACTCTGGTCTACTCTAGCTGGAACATTTCAGCATTTCTCAGTAAAAAACCCAAGCACAGTAGTGGAAGGCTCATTTCCCAGCTATGCAACAACCATAATGACATCAGGCTTGATGGGATCCAGAAGGGCTCAACTTCTACTGAACTGTGAGTGCAGCCTGGAGACACAGCAGCTGGTACTGCTACAGGGCTGCACTTGTAAACAGAGATAGCCAAAAGCCTCTGATTTTGCAGACTTCATATTTATACTAAAAATGCATTTTTAAAAAAGCACACAAACATTTTTAGGTGCTGGGAATACTTCAGGCATTTTTAATGAAGGAGGATTTTTTATTATTTAACAAACAGATGCAATAAGCTTATTGAGGAAATTGTTACAGTCCTTTTGCCATTTACCAGACTACATTTTTCTGGCTTGCCAGATATATCTTGGTTTAAAACAAATATGTTTAAAGATCAGTCTCTTTGTTTCTATCTTACTCTACAAAAATCCGGTATGTGCAGCACAGCAGTATTTGTGTGGGACTCAATACCCTAAGTAGCAAATTTTAGTCTAATAGGCTCAAAAGCTGTTTTTCAGTAGTATTATTGCCTCCAAAGAGACAAACATCATCTCATTTGTTCCACAAATACTAATGCAATTTGGGGATGTCTTTGATCTTTCCCAGAGCAAGATAAAAGGTATCCTTTAAATTATATTCATTAAGGTTTTAACCCACTTTTAAACAAAAAGCAGGTTTTGCACAACCCCACTTTAGGCATCTACAGTACACATCTAAATAAGGAAGACAACATCCTTAGCTACCTCCTCCAGAAGCTATTCTCATTGGACTAGGGAGAAAGACAAACATCTCCTTAGTTAACTTGAATCTTCTGGGCATTTAAGCATCCTCTAGAGACAGAGGGAAAGCCCCACAGAGAATGACTCCTCTTACAATAGGTGTCTGTGAAATGACTTGCCACATTTGCCTTTCAGTGCCTGAGAGGACAGAGAAAGGAATTTGAAGTTAGAAGAGATTATTCCCATTGCATTGGTTACAGGAAGAGGATAGACATGCACCCAAAAACCACTTGGTTCTTAACCTTTTGGCAAATAAATTTAGGATTAAGCCAGCCCTAGCCTTTTAATACAGGCAATTACATATCTGACCAACTCTCCTGCTTTCAGTGCTTGGTCTACACGTATTTCAAGAGTTAAACATTGAGTTATGCCTTAGGTAAGAAAGTGTGGAGATGAGGGAAATAAGCGCAGGACCCAGCACTGCAGTTCCCAGTTCAGAAGCTCCACTCTGGAAGAGGGACACTTGGAACCAAGGGCTGCACTTGACCATGTGCAGTCAAGATTTCCCACCAGCACCTCTACCTTCCATTGCAATGTTCATCTGCTGCAATACAAAAAAAATCTTGCAAATTGTCCTTTGTTTTGGAGTCTACATGGATGTTTGACACAAGCCAAACAAGCTGCAGGAGTATCAAGAGTTTAGATTGCTGAACAGATGAAGAACAGCCTTTGGCTCTTCCACTGTGCGCTGAAAATTCCAGTATGAAGCACTTCACACTAACCGTCTATAGAGTCTGTCTCCAGAGACACAGCAAGGCAGAATCCATAGCCTCTTGCTACACCTCCTCACTCAGACTTAAGGTCTTTTCCAAAATAAATGACTCCGTGATTCTAACTAAAACATCCCCAAATTACCAACGCTGTTCCCAGCAAAATACAAAATACAGCCACATACTGGCTACTATGAAGAAAATTAACCCTACTCCAACCAAAACCAGCACGCAGTTTGAGAACGATCAGTTTGCAGGAAATTATCCTGTAGTCTGTTTTTTAAAGTGCCAGCCCAGTGTAGAGACAGACGGTGCTACTGATCACAGAAGTCGAGCTGCCCAGTTCTGTGTCACATGGGGACGCATCCCTCCAGACCCTCACACAGCTGTGCTGTGGCTCTGACCAGATCCCGAGGCACACAGATCCCTCCAGGAGCACAGAGGCCAGCAGGGAGGACAAGGAGGGGTGGGCAATGCAAAACAGGCAGAGAACAGGAGTCTCAGGGGCAGCTGCTCGCCTCAGTCTTGTGTCCTGACCCCAGGTCCAAGAGCTGGAGCTAAGATCACCCTTCACTTGCAGTTAACAACGGATCCCCAAGGACAGGGACACCAAAAAACCTGAACCACGTGTAAACCGAGCAGTACTTCATCCTTACAGAGCATTCCATTGAGCATTCCATACACAGCACATCCTACCATGCACTAATCTGATCGAAAACAGGGGTTTTTTGGAGGGGGGCAGGGGGAAATTACTGACACTTAATGCAACACAGCCAGGTTTCATACATTTTGTAGCTCATCTTTGTCAAGAAGTATAAAAACTATAGGCATCCATATGCAACTATTGAGAATTTAGGCACACTGCATAGATTTATATTGTACCCAAAAAAAGTATTACACTATTCATACGTAAAAACTACCAGAATGCAGTTTATTGGAGCAGTAGTCATAAAGAGCAGAGCATATCTTATTGCCTACAACAGAAGCCTTTTGCCTTCTCCAGCCATGAAAAGGTCGAGTGCCTCCCACATTTTAAATAACTGCTCAATAATCTCCCTTTAAAGCATGTAACTGTATCAGACTTCAACTCCTTTCAAAAGAAAAAAATCAAACCCACATAAGTTTCCCAGCTCCCCTCTGGATTATTCTAGATACAGCAATGCAAGGCAGTTACAGCAATGTTGCATTTGGAAACTTTCCAAAAATATGTATGACTGAGACCGCCAGGTTATCTTTTCGTAATATCTTCAAGTAAACAGCACTGCAATGTTAGTCACACAATGAGTTACGTTCTGAGGCAGGCAGAAGAAAACGTGCCCGTGCAAAACCTCAACTGCATAAAAATCAAATAGTGGTTTAACCTGCTTCCAAGGCTCAAACATTCCAACAGCCTCTATAATTCTTCTATCGATCTCACCCTTTTCTGCAGAGCCATAAACTCAGCTGACAGACTGGCAGCTTGCTGATTCAAGCACTGGTTCTCCTCGTGTGCTTGTTTCAGCATGACTTGGTCAGCGTGTAACCTCATTTGCAGCTTGTGAAACTGCAATACCTAAACAAACATACACACATGAGGGACTTGTCAAACAAAGCAAGCTGTAAAATTATCAGAGTGGAAATCAAGTGCCAGCATTTATTACATGATGAGCCACACCTCACCTGGCACATTTCAGACACACAGCGTGGTAAGAGGCAAGAAGTGGCTCCAAATTTCTCTGTGTTAGCAGTGACTGCGGGAGACAAAAGTCTCATTAAAAACAAGCCTGGAAAGCATTTAAGGAGTAACACGTGTGCACACATTCGTTTGGATTTCCCTTAACACTGCAGTGCATTTTATCAGAAATACTTTCTTTCAACAATTTAAATCTCCCGATACAGCTTCTAATTAAACAGTATTACTACTATATTTCCATTAAAATGCACAAAACTTTTACACATGTAACATTTATTTTACTGTTGTTTCTTCTGTATCCAGTGTGATTTGAGCAGCTTGGTGACCTGTACTGTTAGTAAAGCAGCACACTGAGTATTAATTATGTCAGGTTACAACATTTTCATCTGCACACAAAGAGCAACTACAACTGCCAGCCTTGAAAGCTGCTTCTAAATTAAGGACAACACCAAAGGAAATTCAGGCAAAGAAGGTAGGTGAGAATAAAGTAAGCAAGATATGCCTCATATCAGCCAAGGAATTTGTTCCATAGGTACAAAAGCCACCCAGGGATAGGATGCAGAGGTAGACTGAAAATAAGTGCCAGGGAAGGGAGAAACAGTCCCAAGCAAATCCTTGGGAGGTAAATGGGAATGTAAGAAGAATGCATTTTAAACTCCAGTCAGCAATACTGCTGGAGGAGTTGCCTGGCATGTTTGCCTGCTACAAATATTTGAGCTGGTAATTATTAGTTTTAAGGCTTTTTTCCAACTGTGTGTGGATACATAGATAACTGGAAAATTACTTTTTATAGGGCTAACAAAACCCATAGCAGTCAGTCCATGTACCATTCAATGCACAAAAAAAGCTCAAGCACAAAAAAAGCTCAAGCTAGCTTTTCTTTTTTCTATATGCATACAGGTAAATAATAATCTTATTAAGATGCTGCTAGTTAAAAAAAAAAATTATTTGCTATTCAAACTATGCAATGATGATGAGTGAAGTCAATGTCAGACTTAGGAAGACAGTATTAAGAGAAGCCAGTGGGCGAGGCTTTACCTTTCCCTCCTAATTGGTTAGACTTTACACCTCAGAAATCTTCAGATCTGAGTAGACTTCTTATAGAATCACAGAACTGTTTAGGTTGGAAAAGACCTCCAAGACAATTGAGGCCCCCCATCAGCATAACACTGCCAAGGCCACCACTAAATCAAGTCCCCATTAACTCATTTTCAAGTAACATCTCTGCCTGGTTGTATCAGTGAGTTTTGTCCCTGTGCTAATTAGCGTAACTTAATGATAACCCAAGTAAGAGTAGAGAATCTGGAAAACAATTACTCTTGGCTTTGCACACAAAAACACTTGACCTCAAAAATCAGAGCATCGGCTGACAAAACCAGGTGGAAATAACCTTCAGATGTTGAATTCTTCAGATTTAACAGGGCTAGGATCTGAAGTTTTGGACAGCTAAGATTGCCGTTGTGAAAACTAAAAACTCGGAATTTGCTTCAGTTGGAGGAAAAAAGCACTGCCTGGAAAACAAGAGAGCCAGAGCCATGGCTGGAGCTGCAGAGCACCACTCAAGGAATGGGGCACATCAGTCCAGCAGCTCCAGAAACAAATTCAGCATCAGGTTATGTCCAGCTTCTCTCTGCTGCGCTTTTGGAGGTGTAAGTAACACTGGGCCCTATTCCCAACTCTCCTACAGTCCCACCACATGGATGTTCTCCTCTCTACCCACCAGGAAACAGACAGAATGGTGAAAAGAGGTGCCAAGGGGACAAGAAGATGACTGTGGATGAATATATTCTGCTATGACTTAACTGCTTCCAAAGAGCCACGGGCACATATGGGAAGTAGAGGACAATCAGCTCTGAAATTGCTCTTTGAGCCGTGCAAGCTCCTGGCTGTCCCCAGGGGCCACAGCACATGGTTTTAAACCATCTTCTGCCTTCTCAGCTCCCATTCCTGCTCCTCATACAAGAGAGGAATGGGCAGAGATTGCTGCCTTCAAAAGGACAAGAAATGACCATTGTGGGAGTAGAAAGCACACTAACAATACCAAGGAACTGTTGGTCTCAGTAGGACCTAGACTTGTATTAAAACAGTAAAGGAAGCTTCAAGTGAATTAAAATGTAGTAGGGATTTAGCATCCAGTCAAAACAGCATTTGCTCAGGACCTACTTTTAGGAGCTGGGGAAGGAATAGTATTGAGTGATGTTTGGGAAAGTCAGCTTTTTCCCAGAAACAGAAAAGGTTGTATGTTATTTATTGCTTTCTAGAGGTTAGAAATATTCTTGCTGGTAGTTATACTGTTTTGGGGACAGTCTTACCACCAAGGTAAGTTAAAATAAGAACTACAAATGTCAATATCAAAAGCAACTACAATACTGAGACTTTTTTTGTCTGCAGTCTTGAGTAAAGAAAAAAAAACCAAACAAAACAGGCGTAAAAGAAAGACTTCAAATCAAATGACAAATGTGTTTGAGGAACGGTAACTGGCCTGGGGTTGCAACACCAACCAACCAACCCACCCCAAAGCCCTGCCAGCTGCTCCTGCTGGGTGAAGGCATTCCGGGCTGTGTATCCCAGCAGTGACATGGGATCACTGCAGCACATGCAACAGGCTGTACCTTGAATTAATGATTTGAGCAACAGGACCACACACCGTTAGCTCTCCTGGAGGAGCTGCTATGATGGCTATGGTGCTCACACACCACCTTCATTCCTCCAGTTAAAAACACAGGGATATGATTATTCTTCAATGTCATAGCCAATAAATATTGCAGGGCTCAAAATTAAGGCATGAAGAGAAGCATCTACTGAACAATTTTCTCTCCATTAAAAATAAAGCGTTGATGATTGTCACAGAATTTAATTTACTAAGCCTCTCCAAGTCATGCATCCTGATCAAAATTTAAGATATTTTCTGTCTAAAAGGAGTCATTTATTGAACTTTATGAGCAGAAGAATGCTGTTACTGACTGATTCTGGAAACTAATAAACAGTATTCTAAGTGATCATCTCCTGGATTTATTGAGGGTGGGAATGCCTGTGGTGTGTAGTCTGGGGAAAAAATCCTAAATTATAGGAATAGAGTTGCTTATACTGCTGCTTAAAAGAAGAAAAGCCCTTCACAGTGGATCTTTTTCTATGTGCAAGATGCACAGTGCAATTAAAGCTCTTCAGTCTTCCAATATTATAATGGTTTTAGCCGTGCCATAACCTGTTACACATTACCTTTAATTGCTTTGCATGATGTAAACTCATTGTGTACAAGGAACACTACTCGCATTAACTAGACAATGTATTTAAAAATTCATAGTTAAGAGCAGCAATGTTGTTAAAACAGAGCAAAATGAAGAGGAACACCTGGGTTCTGTTTCCATACAGTACTGACTGAGCTCAAGCCTGCAAATCAAATTTAATCCTCCTCACCAGAATTGCACTCAGACCTAGTACAGTCATTAGGAAAATCAATACTCCTCTATATAAAAATAAATACACACACACACTTTCAGAAGTGAAAATACACGTACAACAAAATTGCTTTCAAACCTGGAGCAATAGTTTTAATGATCAGCTATTGTAATTTAAAATGGAAACCTATACATTAAATTTGAAACAAGTTAGCCCAAATGCTACAATTCATTCAAGGAACATTCCACACTTAAAAAAAATAAACATGTTTTCTAAGTAAGATATTTTTTATTACAGGGTCTACCTGAGCTATGTCTGTCCGTACTAAAATTCAGGGCCACTGACAGGCCCAAACCAATCTGAAAATCCCAAGAAGGAAGTGATCCTAAGAAGAAACTGATGCTGGATCTCTCACTGAGTTTATCCCTGATGCTGACAGCCTAGCAAGGGAATGACATGGGAGCTACCATGACAACCACAGCAGGCATAAGGTCTTCCAACAACAGGAGATACTCTCCAGTGATTACTTGATCTACTATAAAGCCATTTTGTACTCTGAGAGTGCTAAAGAACAACTTTAATATACTGGTGAATCAGACCGAGAAGCTATTTAACAGCAGAGAGTACTGGAAAGCACATATAAATTATCTTTTTCCAGGGAACATGCTCTTAGATTCTCCATTTTCCCCCACACAGAGGGATGTTTTCAATACTCTCTTGGTGGTTATTACACAAAAAGCTCCTGAGCACCATCAGTGTTTCAAACAAGCACACAGGACATAAAACAAAGGACATAAAACACAGAAAGCTCTAACAGACTGCGAGTGTACACATCAATAGCGTCTGTGGATAAGCTCCAAACTAGTCCAGACCACACTGCTAGGGCTCAATCCAGTCCCAGGACAGCAGGGGAACTGGGTGAGGGATGGCAGAGCTGCTGACCCTTTCCTGAGTTAGGGAGAGACCACACAGCAGTTTCCACATCTGCTTGTTCCCGAGGTGCAGGCGGTCCTGTGTTGATAACATCACTGGTTGCTATGGAAGCAACACAACTTCACAGCCCAGGGTATGCGTGGAGCATCGAGCACTTTACAGAGATCCTTCCTAAGGGTTTGTGGACCCTATGAAGCACACCCCTAGGGGCCTTTCCTGCCCTAGAGAAGAAGAAACAAAAAAAAATGGGTGGTAGAGGGAGAAAGAAAACTCAAACTTGTCTGACCCTTCACAGCAATTCTCAGAGAACTTGAGCTGATATCAGGAGTACTCAGTCCCAGGCTAATAGTTGGCATTGAGCCTTTCAACTCCAAAACTGCCTCCTGGGCAAGTCGCTGTTTTACTGGGAATGGGCACAGCAAGCTGAAACACAGCGGGGGTGACACTGCCCTTCCTATCTGCTTGCCCATCATCAGGGCTGATCTCCTCCTCCAAGCAGTCCAGACCAGCTCCACCCTGTAGGAAGAGGTGGCCGCAAGCCCCTCTTTGTCCTTGTCCCGGGTATGCTGGGGGCAGATGGTGCTGCTGTGCAGTCCACGAGTGCCACAGCAGTGAGGGCAGACACGCTCCAGAGGGGCTCACGGCACCTCCAGAAGTAATGTTTGTCCCGAGGGTTTGCATCCTCAACAAGACCTCCATAAGAAGAAAAATAATTTGACTTTCAACACCCAGGGAGAATCTGCAGAGTCAGCAGTTAAGGGAAAAACATCTCTGCAGGTGTGTGGAATGATTTTGTTCCAAAAGTCTGCGAAAGTCAATAAACACGGCGCCCTGGGATGCTGTTTTCCAAAGAACTTCTCTTCAGGGAAGAGGGGAAGTGGGAAGGGACTCACAGGCTGTGAAGGAAGGGCCAGGAACAGAGAGAGGCTTCAGAGAGAGCAGGCACCAGCAGTTAACCAGCTTGCTGCTCACGTGCTGCTCATCAGGAGCACGGATGTTACCAGCCAGCCTCTCTCAGCTCTGTGCCTGGTGTGGCTGTGTGTTACTGGCAGCACTCATGCTGACAGCGTGGTAGTTGTGCTACAGGACTTTGGATTGCTGTGCTTTTTGCTTAGCAGTTCCTTGATCTCCTTTGCTCTAGGCCTGTTTCAAAGCTCTACATTTGGGGTTCCTCGTGCCCAGGACTAGGGAATTAAACAAAATTATCACATATGAAGTGTATGTCAGCACAGGGCAAGCTGGGGCAGAAATACAGCAGGTTTTCCTTAGAATTAGTCAAAGAAATAAAATACCTATTTTTACAGACAACAAAGCATTATTTTTCATATGTACACAAGCATCTCTTTTCTTCCCAGCTCTAGGAGATCCACAAATATTTGTACAGTTCTGCTTACACAACATTTTTGACCCTTTGCCAGCATAGAGAAGATAAGAACATGTATTCCCCACGAAACACAGTTCCCTACAGCCACATGTACACTGCCCAATGCAGCAGTAGGCAGAGAGCCCTGAGGCACTCCACAAGATCTGGTCCATCACTGCTACAGGCAGAACATCACACTTGAATCCTGGGAGTGGGGCAGGGAGACAAAACCACACCAGAGACTTCACTGGCACTGCCAGAGCATCCAGTGACACAGCTCACTAGCTCCCGGTGTCCCAGCTGGGCCACTGGGCCCTAACTCAAATGCCTCTGCCCAGTTCTGTGCTGTGCAGGGCAGGACTAACACCAGGGCACCACAAAAGGCACACCTGAATTTAGAGTCCACACAATGGAGGGTTATTTTAAAGACCGTGAAGAGGAATTTTAAGCAAGTTCTCTAAACATTAAAAAAAAGTCTAAAAACACCACCCCAAAAGACACCAAAACTAACTATCAAAAGCAGAGGAGCAGTTTAAAAAAAAACAACCCAAAACACTCCACTCTTGTTAATATAGACCTGAGGAAAGAACTCTTCAGCCTGAGGAGCTGGCACTCTCTGTTCCTCTCGACACTGTTTGCAGTTCAGATCAGGAACAAGGGCATTTTTCCTACAAGAAGTATCTAAATGATGAGATTGCATAGGTGGGTCCCAGTAACTTATTAACTCCATACGAGTCCTGCTTAGAGCAGCCATTCTGCTCAGAATGGCTCAGCACACACAATGGGGAGAGTTTGGAAAAGAGTTCACCTACCCAAAGTCATGCCTGGTTAGATTTTATTGTGAGATGTTGTCTCTTTTCCCTACAGCAAAGAGTGACACAAACTGTAGTAGGATGAGGAAGTGGGCTCAGACTGAAAAGCAGTAAAAGTTGAGAGAATGGCAGAAAAGTGGAATATGAGAAGGAAGGGTAATATGACCAGGCTCTGAAAAACCTACAGAACACCTACTGGTGCCTAGTCAGGTGGTTACTTTCAGCTTGCAAAGATTTTAATATTTTATGGGTTTGGAAAAACTAAGAAATTTCTTTTCTCCTGCAGGAACAGAAGAACAAATCTCTCCAATAAGCATGAAAAAATGTGGGGCTTTTAGTTATTTACCAAAAAGCAGTTCCAAAGCAAGCACTCCCATTTTTTTGCCCCTCCAGATTCTCATCTTCAGTCTGAGAATGTTTAACGACCTTCAGGATATGTTGCAAGCTCTCCCCATTTTTAGGAAATCACATACATACACTAAGATTAATTAATGGCTTACTGTGGTCTGGACAGTCACTATAAACTGGATTTACATCTGCCACTAATGCACTTTAAACACTTGGAGAATAACTTAGTACCTAAATCTTTACAACAGAGGCACTCAAGACTCTTGGAAAGTACTGCCAATATTGTCAAGTCAAAGGCCAAGATGCAAAGGAAGGTATTGACATGGCAGGAGAATGGAAAACTCATTTTAAAACAATGATATAAAAGATCTGTCTACTATTATTGCTTTTTTTTTTTTTTTGTAAAGAAAAGAGCATGGAGCAGTGAATGAGGCCATCAGCTGAGGCTGGAAAAGGCAGACTACTTAAAATCTGTGGCACATCAACTTCCAGAGCCCTCTATTACAGGTGACAATTAAGACAGAACAACAGCCAGGGGGACAACATGAAAGCAAAATAAACAACCCGTTAAGTACAGAAGGGGTAGATCCTCACATCTCAGCATAGAACCCATCTCCAGCTATCTGAGCAGAGAGGAGCTTTCGTGAGGATGTTTATTCCACCAGTGCCACCCGTAGGGTCTCTGCCTTTTCCCACAGAAGAGACTGGTAAAGGCTGATCACAGAGGCCCGAGGTCAGCATAATAGCTCCATAATTGCTCCAGTCAATTATGGAAGACCTCATCCATCACAACGAAGAGATGCTGGTCACAGAAGTGTTGTGTTTATTTCCTGAAGAAAGTTCCCTCACTTAAGTTACCAGGAACCAAACTCCTGTCTCCTACCCCAGTGTTACCCAAGAGAGTCACTATTTTAAGTCCTCCTCACTTGACACTTGGGCAAACCTAACAGGATCAGAGTAAGATGCTCTAGTGGAGGTACTGAAGGGGGGAAAAAAAAGGGAATTACTGACTTGCAATAACAAACCCATTGGAGTGCAAAACAACCTCCCAGAGGAAGTCAAAAGCTCTATGTAGTAGATAAGAGGCAGGAATAAATCCCTTTTCCTTAAACATTGTCTCTGAAGGAATAATTGGACAAAATTAAGGGGAAAACAAGGCCATAATCCTCCCGAATGATACTGGTAAAGGAATACATTGTCTTCTGGATAGCAGAGCTACAAGGCACTGATACAGAGAGCGGGTTTAAGTCTATAGAACAAGAAAGAACACAAGTCTTACCCAGACTTCTTATGCTGTATCTGGGAATACAGTAGTGCAAACACAAAGCATTAGGTCTTCTTCTTAGAGATTCCAGTTGGTAGTTTTGGGGGTAACACGTTTCTGTAAACATATCCTTCATTCATCCCAAGCAGGTGGATAAAAACAGTGCTTCCAACTCAGATTATTTATCTTTCAAATATTGAGCATGCCGGTAACTTTGTTAAAGTCAGCAGGGACTATCCCCTAGCTCTAAGAAACACTGGAATTCAACACCTCTCCAAACCAGGATTATTTTTTCTATAGCCTCATAAACAGAAAACACATACAAAAATATTCCCTGTAACAGATTTTGGAAGGAAAATTTTGACAACTTGAGAAAGAATCAATCCATCAGTGGTTTTTAAGCACAGTGACCCAGAAACAACTTCTGCCTCAGGAAGGCCCAAAGCAGAAAGAAAGAAGGGAAAGGCTGGAATGCCCTCTTGCTTTAGCCTTTGCTGAGCATCTGCCGCTTGGCAACATCAGGAGAGAGCTGAAACATTTAACTTCATCTGAGTCATTAAGCATTTCTCGAGCATCTCTGCAGAAATTTATGCTCCATGTACTCTCTCTGCCCATATTCCATGATCAGAAATCCTTACAAAAGCACCATGCAACTCAAAGAGTTTGTGTTTCAGCAAACAGGTATTTTCCAACCAGATGTCCTGCTGGGTGTGTGCTGACTTGCTTTGGCAGAGAAAGCAAAAAGTTGCAGCTCATCTTAGCCCAGTCACCCCTGCTCTGATGGTGGCAGGTGCCTCATCACAAATACAAGGATGCAAACTAGAGCTGAACAATAATCAGCAGGTAATAAAGAAAGACAATCAACAGCTGCATTTTTAGATTTTGTGACTAGGAGGGACAAAGTAAAAGCAAAGGGGAAAAGGTTGTCAGCTGCTGCCAAAATTGAGCCTTCAGCTACATGCCTGGATGGTGAAACACAGGAGCATGACCCTGCTACTTTCTTCTCTCTGCCCTTGTCTAGAGGCAGTGGAAGCACAGCAGGTGGGAGAGTCAAAGAAAACATGTTTTTTTTTTCTTAATATTTATATGTTGATTCCTAGCTCTAACAAATAATTACTTACCTCTGTCTTGGCTACAGGGGAAAGGAAAAAAAAATCACTTGTTATTCCTCAGTGGAGTGTTTTCAATTATTTCTGCACTTCTTTCTTTACTTGACCTCTGTTAAGTAAGGTGGATGCAAAAAAAGACTACTGCTGAATGGAGCAAATTGACTATGGAAAAGAGAACTCCTTGAATGTTAAAAGTCTTTTCATCTTACTCTTTAGTCCTCTAAACAATAATATTATGGAAGTAAAAGTCAAATGCAAGGGTGAGTTTTCCCCTTTAAGCTCGCTCCATTTGAAGCTCCAATTAAGTATTTTTATTCAAAATTTCTGCCCTTTTCCTCCATCTGTCATGGGTATTTGACATTCAGGTACCTTCCCCTTCAGCCTGGAGGAAACCTAGTTTACCCCTGTAATACCAGAGCACAGTGGAAGTAAAAAAACTGTATCCTGAGCAAAAAAATCCAACAAACACAACAAATCCCCATATTTTTCTATTTAAAATAGGTCTGGTCTGCTTATAGCCACTAGCACAGGTTACACAAATCTATGGGCTTCAGGAGTAGCATCACCTTTAGAAACAGACCTGTGCATTTTTCCTTGCTGCCAGAAACACCGTTAGGACAGAAAAAGTCAAACAAGCTGGGGAGCTACTTGGGGAAAATCCCAACAGAATATTGCTGCTTGTCTCATGGGTACTTCACACTCCTTGCATCAGCCACAGACGCAAAGATCTTTAAACCACAATTTTAAGAGTGGATTTCTTTAACCTTAATTTGTCTAACATTATCTTATTCTCCCACATTTACCTTTCTCCTACTTCACCTAACTGAGACTCTGCATAGACACACCTCTCCCACCATCCCTCCTCTGGTGCTACTGTCCCCAGCAGAGCGTCTTTCGAGGCATGAGGCAGCCTCAAAGCCATCTCAGCAGAAGTTAGGCAGTAGCAGAACTTCTCTTTGTGAGAGATGCAGAGAATGCAGTGTTTCTTGCCTCTCTCAGTTATTTAGTTCCGTTGTGGTGGCCCAGAGGAGCCCAGATGCTCAGGGATTTGTGCTGGCAGTTTCCACACCAAAGCACAGGCACCAACACAGCTCAGCTCGGTAGCAGCACTGAGTCCTCACCCCCAGCAGCTGCACAGGAGCTGCTGTGAAGGAGCTGGTGGTCAGGCTTGTCAATACACATCCGAATAAGCCTTTACAAGAGCTGCCCATCAGCGGTTTTGCTCGTGGCCCCGGCAAGGCCAGGGATTAAACAGGAATTGGCAGCAGTGTGGTCCCACGGGAGGCCACCCCGCAGGGCAGGGCCGAGCTGGAGCACAGCTGGTCCTCGTGCCTGGCTGTGTTTTTGACACATCCTCAGAGCTGTCAAACCACCTTTCACCAGTGCTAAACCCAAGGATACACTCGTGTAGTGCAGCAACTGGGAACAGGCAAGGGGAAGGTGAATAAGGGCCCTCTGGGGAATCCCCAACCAACAGCACTTCTAGGGTGAGCTGAAAACTCCAAAAATCCTTGTCACGAGGGAGAGCAGGCTCAGTGCTGCTTTACATTGCAGAAACTAGCACACCTGCAAACAGTGCAAGTGCATTCTTGTTTGAACGCACCTTCTCTCATTGCTCCTTTTATTCAGACCTATTTTGTGAGACTCTCACGGAGGTGAATTAAAATGCATGAGTGGAAGGAGGCTCAACACAGGCCTGCGTGGTATTTACCATCTGATTAAACACAAGTCTCAGTCTGCCAGCCTGTAGCTTCCAAAATACATTACCGGTGCGCCAGAAATGAGAGACAAAGCATCACTTACTGCTTAGATAGGTCTCCCTCACTTTAATGAAGGGTGAATTATGGGCTGCACTTTTGTGCCACCCATTACAAAGCAGCATTTGCCAGTCTGCACTCTTTACTATAAATATACTACACACAGAGATACTACAGACTAAATCTACTGCCTGACTCCCTTCACATCTACAATTCAAGAGTTACTTTATTTGTGATGAGGAGTAAGTCCAGTGCAAAATAATTGCAGACAGGAGTAGAATAATGTTTCCTTTCAACCCATATTACTAGGTTTAGAAATAACATTCTTAGTGGTGTCTAACTTAGTCTTAACCACTAACTGATTTATAGAACTAATAATGAGTATTTATTAGAAAGTCTAATGGGTCAGTAGTTAAACTAACCTATTAGTAACAGCTTTATAAAAATTCTGAATTGCATAATCATCTTTTAATTTAAAGACTTTAACACACAGCATTCCTGTACTACTTTACAGATGTAATTACTGCATCACATTACCAAATTCTTAGAAATAACCTTCTTTTCCCTCTTGAGACAGAATTAATCATTTGGTGATTTCCTTTCACTCAAATGCACAAGTATCCTGGGAAGCATTTTCATCTTCTTACACTACTTGATACGGTTTGCAATTTCCCACTTTATCTAGATAAATGGTCTTTCCACTGAGTATTAGTTTCTCATCAGGTTAATTTCCAAAGAAACAACCCAAGGGTCTATTCCTGCCCATGACGTCAAATGAACAAGTAGGGTGGAGCATCATTTCTCAGTCTTTTAGACACAGCAACCCACCTCTAGCTCACACACAACCCACATGGGCAGCAGCCAGGCTCTGCCTGGGATGGGAGAAAGGAGAACCAGCTGCAAACAACAAATGCCAAAGTTGACCCTCTCCCAACCCCACAGGTGCCAAGGTCCTGTGGTCCATTAAATGCATGTAACAGCTCTCAGGCCAGTTGAAACATTTTCAGGCAGTAATTAAAGTCTGTTCTCAACCCTTCTACCCTGAAAAGAATCAGCTATGCAGACCTGGTGTTTTCTAGAGGTCTGAATCACCTGGCCTACAGCAGCCATGTGATTTACTGGCATGGAGGTGGCTGAAATTTATGCTTTTTGCTGTCTCCCTCCTCACAAACATATGCTGTTCCAGCTACTGATTCTTACCCCTATGCTTACTGTTTGCAACTTCCAAAATTAACATATAACCTAGGTCAAAAAGAGTCCAGAACCCCTCAAATATCCCTTTCACACTATTAAAAAATCCCCAAGAAGTCAATGACAGCACCTTGGACCAGGAACACTACAGACTTGCTGCACCTGAGCCCAAACAACCTGAGACCTCTTTGAACTGTCTCAGAACCCATCAGAAGTCAAGACCCACCATTTGGGACATACCAGCTCAGGTTTAACTGCACTGTCAGGGCCATCCTTCTTTCTACCTCCCCGCTTAAAGCACCCAAGGTCCTGACAAAGTTTGTGGCAGACCTCTAAACATCTGCATGAAGGGTCAGAACCCACCACTCAGTCTACACACCGCGATCAAGCCAAACAGCACATGGCAGTGCTCTGGGGTGCTCAGAACACCACCACAACTGCTCTCTGAGTGCTTGCACATTCCCAGGACATATGTACACATCCATTTTTGTCCTGCTCAACATTTCCCCCCTATTTAGGCAGCAAAGATCCATTTGACAACTTGTCATCTTTCCAGTTGCTCACAACACACATTAGGTAAGCACACACTCTGTATCTGTAGGGATATAAGAACTTGCTGCCAGCCTGGAATTTGGGTAAACACCGTTTACTTATAACTAATCCCTCCCTCCTACAGCACTAAAACAGCTGACTGCTGCTTCAGGGGAGCTGATATTTACTTGGGAGCCTAACTGACCCCACAGTGATGTCACAGAACCTTCTCCCAGTTAAAGTGGGCTTTGGATCAGACCCCTCATTCCCCACTGTAAGTGTACTGTCATTTCCACAGCATGAGCTCGTGCTACTACCACAAGGACACCAGTGTCATTACCTGGTCTCAGGAATTAAACTGTGTCTGGCCTGCTGAGCTTCGTAAAAGTCTAAATCCAGAAGTGACAAACCCAACAGTCAACAGCCCTGGCAGAGTTACTATTGCAAATCCCTCACGCTGTCACAAAGAGGATGAGAAGAGTGACACGCAAAAAGAGGTGTTCATTTTCTCCTCCTGAGGGGTTTAAGCAGGTTGACAGCCACAGGAAGCACCAAGGGGTGTCTCCTCCTGGTGTTCCACAGGCAGGAGATGGGACATTCAAATGACAATACCCTTCACCCCACTGCAAGGAGACCACAGTGCTCCAACGGCCTCCACATTTGTTTTAGGTCTTCAGGCTCCAATTCGTGCTTTTAACAGAGTGTTGAAAGTCTGAGCCTTCTCCAGATCCTGGAAAAGGAGGAACACTTTCTCCTCTTGAAGAGGAATTGCAGGCTACAGGGGGTGAAGAATGACGACACACACAAATGTATCCATCACAGTTGATCCCTGTTTTAGGAAAACAATATAACATCGTAAAAATATCTGTAAATGTTTTAATAAGGCTTCTTTTACACTGAAAAAGATATTACTTCTTTTTTTAAAATACAGAGTAATGTTTTAAGTGTTCTGAACTTACCAGGGAAACTGTTGACTTTGGGATTTAATAACTAATACAATATTAAGTACACATTTGCAGCTCATCAGGAGAAGCACACCCGCTGATCAGAAACGTGATGTAAAAGAAGAGTTGCTGATGAACTGTGGTCATTTACCTCCTCAAATTTCCCCACTGACGCACATCATCAGAGCCCCTGCAAAGAGAGCCAAGGCTGATTCCCCTGAATCAAACAGCAAGGGAGATGTTATTTGAGAAAGTTAACCAACTTGGGAGCATATGCCTTGCAGACTAGCCCTGGGATGGAATTCATTTTACCCATGCCAGAGCTTTGCACCCTGGGATCCCCCTTCGTGGTTAAGGCAGGGAATTAAGCTCCCATCCCATCAGTTAGACATTACTAAAAAAGAGAAACACTGATATTCCTCTTGGGGAAAAGAATTTTAAAAGCCAACTAGTAACTATTAAAGTGTAAGTAATTTAACAGAAGATTTTATATAAGTGAGTCAAATATGGTTTTCATCTAGAGTCATACATGAAAAAAAATTTGATGAAATGACCCCAGTTCTTTTGGCAAAAAAATCCACATATAAGATGTTTCCAAACAACCTTACTCCACATGATGGCAAGTTTGGACATTAAAAGCAGAGTTTGTTATAATCATTGTTGCAGTTCTCAGTCCCTGACAGACTGGACAGAGGCCTATAAATTTGGACAATACATACTCAAAAAAACCCCAAACACAACTGGAGGAATGCCTTGGCAAGCACACAAATCATAACCTGACATGGCAAATAAGAGTTTCAGTGCTATTAGCAGCAGAGGGTTCTGATCTATTCCCAACCATCCATCCATCCTCTAATAAACAATCCTTCAAATCACAAGGATTCTATGATCTGTGAAAAGGTCGCATACCATTATGCATTTATGACATGTAGGTTCCTAATATATGGCAACTGCATGGTGGGGGGGCACCATAGGCTGCTTAATTGATCCAATATCTGTTTCTACAGCTGTTCCATTAAAAAAATTAATTTTTAGTCTGATTTTCTTGGGTCGTTACTTTTGTTTCTTAAGGAAATGAAGCTGAAGCAGCTTATTAACATATCCACACATGTGGATGGGCACACACACACAGTCTCTCTCACCTCCAATAGCTTTAGGACTTACTGGCTAATTTCAAACAGGTTTTACAGAGCAGCAGAAATTAACCTCAGTGCCCAGGCAGAGAGGAAGAAAGCAAAATTAGTACCTGAGTGAGGGAAAAACTATCATTATTAATCATCAGAGAATCAGCTGAGGGGTGCATGACAGAAAACAAAACTAGTTCTACTGCTGTCCCTATATGTAAGTTTTGACTGAAAATAAACTTGAGACATGATGAGTTCCTTGTAGACAGAGTTACTTAAAGCACTCATCCAGGGGTGGGTTTTTTGCATTTGTAGATCCCTGTACTTTTTCCAGTGGAAGTGCAAATCTGTTTAGGCACTTAAGGCTGATGATAATTATCTTTTATGGCCTCTCAGAAAGAGTTCATGGATCCTCCAAGATTGATGTACTACAAGTTGTAAAATAACTCGTCTCATGCAGACTTCTTGCATCTGCACTTTGGGGCTAGAAGTTTCAGGAACACCCAAGGAGATTTGCAGAATTTCCTAATTCTGGTTGAATTCCTAATTCTGGCTGGGCAACTTTAGCATTTATGGTCATGGCTGAAACAATAAAACTGACAGCAGGAAGCAACCCTAGCTCACATCCAGCATGATTTTTCAAAGAGTCATTAAAAATACCTGTGAAAAAGTGAGCTTGAAAGCCCTTTCCTGTATCTTGATCAGACATCCCTACTACTCAGCTGTGGGATAGGTCAAAGCAAGGACTTAGGTTGTTGAAACTTATTCCCCTCCTCCCTATCCCTAAAAGGTCTGATAAAACTGGGCTAAAAAAGGTTCATACTGTGGCCCAACTCCATGCAGTAGCACACTTCTTCATACACAGACAGCCCTGATGAGAATTCCCCCTTAAAAAGATGAAAGTCCTATTTTGATCCCTTGTATTTTTGCTAAGCTAAAGCCAGAAGAATACAGGGGTTTTTTGGGCAGCATTTCAAAAAACATTGCGGCTCACTTGTCAGACACTCTCACTTAGATTTCCTTAATAAGGTTCTTTTGAAGAGAAATAGTATTTCAAATGAAGATGTGTCTATTAGCATTCAGAGGCAGCACTTATTTGATAACAGAATTGATGCTTCACTAATCATCTGCTTGCATAGGGATCTGAAGAGAAATCCATGAGACTATGACAAGAATAAGTCAAGGGACACATGGCTTGGAATGATAGAGTACCCTCCTGGACCTTCTCAGACTCCTCCAATTTGTGTATTTTGCAAGATGCATTTTCAGTCATCCTATAAAAAGACCAACCAATTACATTATTCTTCTGTTTCATTTCTGGGACACACACACACACACCTCACTGGCATATTATTTTCACTGGTTTTTGACCAATACATTTTTGGTGTCATTTTTCAAAAAACGGGCTGTCGATTAGCAAGCAAAGTGTAATTATGCTTTCTCTTGAAAAAGGAAACTGCAAACTATGCTTGATGACAGCATAGTCTAATTAGTGTTTTTCCATTAAAAAAAAAGCCATCAAGTCTGACTGTATTAACAGGGGTCTGGCTCTCAGAGCCCTGAGGGGACCTGTGGCCTTAATGGCCCTGGCCGGCCTTACCTACCTGGGAGCCCACACACTCAGCCCCTGTCCGTGGGCCCCGTTGCAGCCCAGCCCCAGGGCTGCAGTCCTTGCTGGAGCCGTGGTGCTGGCACCCCTGTGTCCAGCCCCATCCTAGCTCCCCAAAAAGCCCCAGGCCTGTGCTGCAGATAACCTCATTTCTCACTCTGTACACTGGACAATTCTTTCACCGACACTCAAGGTAGCTCCATCTCCAATCTGGTCTCCTGCTTCTCACAGCTGGACTCTCCAAGGCCTGGTTCACCATCTCACCTTGTTTAGGCCTGTCAGTGGTTGCTGCCATTGTCACAGAATCGTTGTGGTTGGAAAAGACCTCCAAGATCAATGAGTCCAACCTTTGACCGATCTCCACCTTGTCAGCCAGACACTGACTGCCACATCCAGTCATTTCTCCACCGCCTCCCTGGAAAGCCCCTTCCAATGTCTGACCACACTTTCAGTGAAGAAATTCTTCCTGATATCTAACCTGAACCTGTCCTGGTGCAGTTTGAGGCCATTTTCTCTTGCTCTGTGTCTGGTTGCCCAGCAGAAGAGGACAACCTGTTGTCACCAGGTGTTGCAACCCTGGCTCTGGGGAAGGAGGGTCTTGCACGGCCTGTGTTGGCATCACCCTTGACCACAGCCCATCACCCCCATGCCCAGCCCCTGTGGGCTGCTCCATCACATCAGGTCAAGACAAAAACCACAAGAATTTGTCTTCTGGCCTCAATAACAAGGTCATGTAGAACAACCAAGACATCTTTCCCCTTGACCTCCTTGCATACCATGTACGGACACGTATCCTGCCTGGCCACAGTTAGCCAGTGCTGTAGCAGGGAACATGCTGCTCACTCCAAACATGCAAGAGAAGAGCTCAGAGACTTGCTTCAAAACACTTCACTGCTGCTTTCCAAGGCCTGCAGTGAGGAAGCAGGAAATACTGCCCACAGAGAGCCAGGTAGGACACAGGCTGTGGAAGTTCACACCACAGCTTGACTCACTGACTGCTATCACTTCCTATGCATAAATGAACTAGACAACACAAGCTACACAAAAAGCCCACTGGAAAGTACAAGCATACATTAAATAAGGGAATCTGAGAGATTTTAGAGTGGAGGATAAAAGAAGAGCTGCTGCCTCAAAATATCTGGAGATAGTCAATTATTCACATGCCCTAATGGAGAGGGAAAACAGCAATATTTCCAGTTCAGCACCAACACATACTGAAGGCACTGTGAAAAACCACCAGAGGTGTGAAACAGCTGTCAGTCATATTGTGAAAGGCCGAGATTAAACACCCCTCTCACCCAGCAGCCTTAGTCTCAGGATAGCAATCATGAATCTGCCATTCAAAGCCCACAGAGGACTTATTCCAGGAAACCAACCTTAAAAAGAGCCAGGATGGTTTGGAAATACACACAGACTAAACCACATGAACAATCTACCCACAAACGGATATTAATAATCTACAGACTATACATGCACAGACAGACTGCTCCAAGCCACACCGGGTGTGGGGCTGGGAGCACATCCTCCCATTCTGCCTTCCCCAAAAGAAGGAATCGCACTAATGTAGGAAATGGAGAGGAAGGAAACCTCCTCAAAGCTCATCACAAAGGGCAAGTCCAAGAAAAGCAGGGGGTTATTTACAGTCTTCTGAAGTCCCTGCCTGCCAGATGGTCCTTTAGAGCTTCTTGGTGGGGCACAGCTTGGAGCTGTGTTAAGGCTCCCCAGAGCTGGGATAAGGCCACAGCAGGAAAGAACCAGGGAATGGTGCCAAGTGCCAACAACACAAGACCACACTGCGTGAGGTGCAGATGACCTCATTTGCTGTAGAAGATGACATTAGAAGAGAACCATGTGTTTTCAGGTGTGAGGTAAGGAAGAAGGAGGTTATTTCTTAGGGGAAAAAAAACCCTAAGCAAATGAAACAATCCTGGGAAGTGCCCCTAGAAGGTTATAATAGATAGACCCTAGAAGGTTGTAATAAATAGAAGCCTAGTTAACTACCCTTTGTTCTTCTGGAAATACCTTCCTCTGCCCGTAGCAACGGAACCAGGAGCCCATATTAACCATTCTAAGTTAAACATGGGCACTATTGGCTCTCGGGAGGCCAGGATTTAAACCTCTTTGTTTTCATAAAGCAAAAAATACATGCTTGCAGAAATCACTCTCTTCTGATTCATTTCCTCTGGCATTGTATTGTTAAGTTGCTTAAACAAAATACTCAGTTTTCTCCTCTTCCTCCCTCTCTCCTCTCCTTCAGGGTCACATTTTCCCCCAGCTGGGAGAAAGTCTAACTTTCTAAATAAGCCCTTACTCTAGCTAATAGCCTAGAGGGAGAAAAACCCCCTTGTGAACCCTGAAAACGCTGTGTATTAGCTCTTGTAAAGTAGACAAATGAAAGCAGGAACACATGTTATACATTAGAGGCTCAGATTTTGATGGTAGGCTGCTACAGCCTAATCTTCAATTAATTTCGCCCCTGCTTCATTGGCTTCTCAAGTTTTCTGAACTTTAGCCCGTTAGATCTGGGTTTGCATCACTCAGGTTCCGAAGGTTTCCTTCTAGGCAGAAGGAAAAGGCTTCTGACCACATAAGCCCCGTCCTTGTGGGGGCATCTTTAGTATTTCAAGAGATAAATTGAGACAGTCTTAGGGACAGACTGTAAAGAGCATGGCCATATAGCGTTTCTTACCACAAAAAAAACCCCACTCAGGTTCTGTGGCCATGCATCTGCTGTAAGAAACCAATTATCTGATTGCTAGGCCTGGTTTTAAGAGAGGAACTTACACCTATGTTCCTTGTTAGACTCAATTACAAACTGCTGTGGGCAAAAGGGTAGAAAGCAAGAGGACAAAAATCTAGAAGTAAATTTACTCTCCAAATCAACAGAAGAAAAAAAGGTTCAGTTGCAATCTGCTGCTTCCCAAAGACTAAATAGATACATTAAAAGCTATGGAAAACTGTTCAGACCACACCTTTCAATTAATTACCAGAACTCAGCAGTAGACTTTCACCCCCAGGAATGAAAACCGTCCTTAAAAATGCTTTTATTCCTCATAGCTCTGTCCTATGCAGCATCTCTCGGTTTTTAGAGTAACCACACACATGCTAGGCCACAGCACCCTTAACTTAATATTCCATTATTTTTTAAAGCATTATCTCAGATATCACCCATCATCTCTGTGTGGAGGTGCAAACCACATAGTCTTCTTTCCACAATACATTGTGGTAGATTGTGAGGGGAGAGAAAAAAAAAAGACCACAAAAATAGATGTAGGATTGAATTAAAAAACAACCAACCAACAAACAAACAAGTGGGGAAAAAACTGGCAGTTCTTAGATAACTTTTCATTCATGTAAAACCATCTTTCTTCATGCAACAACACCAGATATTAGCACTCCAAGAATTATCTTTTAATAACAATCTCTGGCTATTTGTTTTACATAGGGGAAAAAAAAATCCATGCAATACTTATTGTTGCTGAAGAGTGGAAATTCCACTCCACTGAAAAGCAATTGTACTCATTATTACGACACACAAATACACATGATATGAATTATATCGAGTAGTTTGGTGAGGTGAATCATTGCTCTTTCTAGCTGCCCCAGAGCTTCAGCTGGGGCTAAACTGCAGGTAACAGTTTATGCTTCAGATGGAAACACTCTTCTGGAGTGAGAGCAAGCACCAGCAGAGATTCAGAGACGGCCTCAATTCTCTGGGTAGTGTCAGAAGCTAATCCCGGCTCTGTAAGGAAGGGCTAAGGGAAAAATAGCAGTCAGCACTGGAGAGGGCATGCTCAAACCTTCTGGCTGATGAGATTCACAGAGCTCTTCAACATGTGTTGTGCAGTTACATCATACACATGGCTCTGGTTCCAGCAGTCTGCTTAACACATCAGGAGCTGCTGTGGGGGAAAGGAGGCAGAAGAGCGAGCAAACTCCTCATCAGTGACCTCAGTTAATGCTGCAGCCAAGACTGTGAGGTTTGCATCCAGAACACCTCCCAGCATCCAGATCTAGAGCCCTGGTTACTGCCATTACAGAACGAGGGGGCCAACAGATGCAATAAATACATTAAAAAAATCAAACCAGCTCTGACCATGTCCCTCATGCACAAAACACAATGTGCTTTGATCTGTGTCCATCTCTCCTTGGTATGAACAGTTCAGCCAGCAGCACAGGACTTCAGGAAGATTGGCAGAGATCTTCCCCTTCATGCCAAGGGAAACACTTCTTACCTTTGGCATTTTCTACCCACACATTTATTCACCTCACTTAATGTTTGAAAATAAAAAGGACAGGAAAAAACCCCATCATCATTCAATAACAGCAACATCAATTCACCAGGGGAAACAACAAAGGCAGGAGAACACAGGGAGGAAATGTTTATACATGCATAGGAACAGCCAAGAAAACCAACTAATGAAAGGACAGAAAATAAGCAAATCCCACCCTGCCCTGCTCACCCCCCACCTCCAGCTGCAAACCAGCCAGGATCTTGTGTCAACCTGGTGCAGGTGCCAAAACTTTGTCCTGGCAGCCATGCAGGGGTTTTTGCTCCCCCGAGACAAAGGGACAGCAGGCAGCTGCCTTGGGCAGCAGGTCATGGGTGGTTAAATAGCCACGCCCTGCTGTTTGCTTTGCCAGTGCTCCACTGGGCTTGCTGCTAATGGCCACAGAGTCCCAGTGCACGAGGCTGCTCGTCCTCTGAAGTAATTTTGTGTCTGTCACTGAGAACCTGCCATTTCTCATTGCCCCTCTGGAAGGGCTTTACCCTACTCCACACTGAGCACACACCTTGGATTTGGAGCACCTCCCACAAGGCAAACACATCGTGCATCCTTCCTGACATCCATTCCAAGGTGCCAGGCAATCCCCAGCCTCATGACCCTGAATGCTACCACTGGGAAAGGATAAAACACCTGAACAGGCCATAAGCAGCAGACTTGGTTAGCTCATGATTATACTTCTGCTTCCACACAGAATAGCAGAGACTCCAGGGACAAAACTGTGCTTCTGCTTTTGTGTTGTATTATAGAAATACCAAAAGGGATGGGGAGGGAGGGGAAGGGGTTACAGAGAGGTGCAGCTTATGGAAACAGGCCTGTACTAGTGCCAGGGCCAGCTCTTAGCCAGGTCCACAGGAGAAGAGGGGAGGGAGCAGAGGGAAAAAACTAGAAAAACCAAACCAAACCAAAAACCACAAAAAACCCCCCATTGAACCCCAACTCCCCTACATTTTTCTGCATTCCTCTGTGCTCTGGAAGCAGCCAGCCTTATGCAGTGTATTCCAAAAGACCAGTCAAGTTTTATTTAGCAGCTTGCAGCATCAATGTTACGAATCAGCTCTCTTTCAGATGTGCCCCTTTTTCACTCTGCACACAGGCTGAAGTCACATTCTTGTTTCTACTCCTGAAGGTACCTGGAGTCAGACCAGCTCCTGATGAGCACTGCGTTTCACCACAGAGGATGTGGAAGAGCAGAATGAAGGTGTCCTGGCTCCTCCACACAAGCTGAACTAGTGACTTCCCAGAGGGTTTGCAGGGCTGTTTAAAGTCACATACAAGGCACTGAGGAATAGAAGAGACTCATCTTGTTTCTTGTCTGGAGGCAGACTCCGGTAGTCTTCTGTTGGCTTCTTTACTCTGTGTACCTTTCATATCACCGTGTTAGTACAAGGCATTAAACCCAGCAAATGATAATCATTGCCTTTGCTGTTCCCATTCAGATCATTAAGTTAAAGTTGACGACGCTGCTCTTGGCCCTAGCACATGTCCTGTGCCTCTGAGGGAAGGCTGGAGCCTTCTCACTGTGCATTAGCTCCTTTGCAACACAGAAACAGCTCTAGAAAACAACAGGTTTCCTAATCAACAAGTCTAGCTCTCATCTCATCTTGTGCAATTTTGTGTTCTCAAACAACAAACCAACCACACACAAAAAAGCCCCCCCAAAAACCCAGAGCAGTTACTGACGTGACTCTTGCACTGTTCCCATAGAGAGGCTCTTAAAATATATGGCAATAAAAACAAAAATAAATAAAAAGAAATAGTGCAAAGACTGTGCCAGAGTAAGCTTAAAAGGCAAGTCAGCTTATTTTAAACTTAAAAAGCCTCCCCTGACACAAGATTATCCTAAGAAATATTCTTACATTTTCTTTCCAGCAGCCTTTTGTCTGTCTACACAAGGAACCATTAATAGAACCTCAAATACCTTATTATTTTAGCCAGCAACCATCCAAGGCAGGGAGTATCTCACTTTTAGGCAGAAAACAGAGATATACAGGACACAAGAATTCACAGCCTACGTGTCCTTTGCCTGAGTCAGTCTGTGCTAAACATCCAGGCACAAGGGGAAAGCACAGCCATGGTTTAACAGCCCTTCGAGAGATGTCGATGGTGTTTTTCAAACAGCTTGCGAAACACTCGTGTGAGGACTCAGGTCAACACAGGTTTCCACGACCTTCATTTCTTGCAGAAGTCATCTATATTCACCTATTGATGAGAACTCATGGCCTCACAATTGGCCTTTCCCTTCCCAGCTGTGCTCTAAAGCTGTTCTTGCTTGCCCAAGGATAAAGGGACGGAGAGAAAAACTCAGGTCTCTAGAGTGTAAAGTCAGAAACCTAAACATAGAACCACTCCTTTTCCTTTTGTTGGGCTTTCATTGTCAGTGTCAAGAGTGTCTTATGGATCAGCAAGGTGACTACCAAAACACACACAGGGCTTTTTGTCTTGTGACTTTGACGCCATTCTCTCAAGTGTCTCTCTAATACAAATGCTAATTTATGCTTTGCTTGTTCTTTTTGAATTCACGCACAGGAAAGATTTCTGTTGCCAAATTGTTATTTTAGTGGTTTCATCAGAAAACAAAAGCAGACTAAATGGAAAAGTTAACCCTGAGGTTTCAGGAGGAAGCCTGGAAAACCTGAACCTGGCAAATACTGATTCCAACTAACACAGTTCCAAAACCACAATTTTTGTCACTGTATCTGCAGCTTGACTAAGTGACATTTCAAGGACCTCTCTTTGCCTTCCCCTTGACCTCAGGTTTTCATTTGGTATATTTTCTTAAGAAAAGCACCGAACAAAACAAACATAAAACAATACCACGTCATCTGAACTCTCTTCTCCATCCTCTCCCATTGTCCCTCTACCACCAGCTCCCGTGCCTCAAGCTGTAGAAAGTTAACTAACCACAGCCAAAAGTCACGATCCCAGTAGGGAAGAAGTTCAGCTCATTTACCTGACTGAAAGAGGCAGTTCCAGGACTAACAAGAGCTTAAACACCCCTCAGTCCTGGTGGGGTGGGAAGTCATCAGTCCAGGTGGAAGTGTTCCCGTGATGCTCACTGGGAACCAGAATTAATATTAAAACACTTTTTAATAACCTAAGTGCTGACAGACCCTTTAATGAAACAGCTCTAGCAGTTTAAATAATAATCTAGCCCTGAAAGCTCAGAGCATAAGACCATTAGTAAGCTCTACAAATTTCAGGTAACTTCTCCACAGAATTTTAAAACACTTAGCAAACACTAATTAATTAAGCATCACATCACCTTCCAGACTAAATTACTGAAGTCACCATGATAATACATTGGGTTTTCCTGCCTGCACCTCAGGTTGTTCAAACAATTTGCTTTCTCATTTTCCTCAGAGAGAACACCAACTCTTCCCTTAGCAACCAGTGCAGTCAAACCCACTACAGACACGGGGCACGCAGACATTTTGAATCAATGAGTGAAAAGGGGATTTTTGCTTTTTACCAGCTCAGTCATTGCAAAGTCCAGCATTATTTTTCCCGCCATCAGCAGGTGGGCTCCAGGGAAATAATACTGCATGCTGGCCATAAAGGTCAATCTATATTAGATGTGGTTAGGACTGAAGATATGCTCCAAAAAAAAGCAGCCTTCCCATCACCCCACTCACAGTGCATTAGTTGATAACACAGAGAGGCTGAGAGCACACAGAGAAAATTTCTTTCAAGTGAAGCTAAACAGAATGATCAGCTCCATTTGCTAATGGACATTCAGTCTGCTGGATGAGGCTAAGAGTAGCCCAAAATACACGTATTGTGGATATCAGGTCCTAAGCAACAGCTATTTTGTGCTACAAGTCAGTTCCTATTGGGCCACTCGATTTATTAAAAGAAATATAGCCACAAACAACCCACTCCTGAGAAGAAGAAAGTGCTAAGGCTCTTTAAGAGCACATTTTAGCAGTGAAGGAGCATCAAAGCATCAGAATAGAGATTTCATCTTCTTCCTTTCAGACAGCCACGTGCAGAGTAAAAGGGTTTGTTTAAATTCACACAGAGGCAGAACTGGATGCCTAGGGCAAACAGTAGAGCCACGGCCTCCTTGGCACTTTGAGAACTTCATAAAAGCAGGTAGAGAAATGCCCTTGGATGAAAGGGTCTACAGAGCAACACTTCCCCAGCCCTGACAATTTTCCTCCTTCCTGCAGTAAGAGCACCTGCACCCTTAGCAAAGCTGAATTCTACATATAGGGATAAGCCATCTTGAACTATGTCTATTCAAAAGATATTTCTTCCTCTTTTGAAGGACGTGTGATGAGTCAGCCATGAACAAAATTCAGAAATGTCCCACATGCCATCTGACACAAGGCAACAGCATCTACTCACTGGACAAATACACCTCTGCAAGAAACTGCATAAAATACAAAGTAAAAGCAACTTCTCATTCAGGCGAAATAGCTCCGTATCTTGTATCAACGGTGTTACTAAAGTGTGAGTAGCAGTCACGGTGGCAAGGGGCAGGACAAGCAGCTCTCTGTCACCTTCCTGCATCCCTGCTGCTCCCAGTGCCTCACGCATCCTGTGCCGCTAACCTCGGGGTGTCACTCCACAAGGCGTTCCAGACCACGCCTCTGTGAACCTTGTGCAGGTTCTGCTGTTAGCCTGCGGGTTAGTTGCGATGATTTACAAGATAGATGTGCTACAGAAACAGCAGCTTTTGCTGTTCTTTTAAAACGCCCCGATTTGACAGCGCAGAGAGACAAAGAGTGACCAAGTGGGTGCAAACAGACTTAGATCCTCCCTTCTTTGTTTCTTAACAAGTCTGTTGGAAGCGCTCCCTTGGCTGAGAGGAAAATCGGTTTTTTGCATTAGGACCCTCTCAAGTCACCGCTCCTTTGCTCTGAAAAGATCATGAGCCATTGTTTTCCTCCTCTCTTTGAAACAAGTCCTGGGGGCCAGTGTCCCTAAAGTGACTCTGGAGGACTTTTGACTTCCTGGCTCAACTTCTGGCAAACAAACTACTTCCTGAAGGGTGGCAGCCCCAGGTAGATACCAGTGTAAAATTTCTGAAGGAAAAAGAAATGTAGTTACACTGAACCTTAACTCAGCAAGGACTGAGCCAGACTAATGCTCTTCTTTTGGAGAGACAGTCACAGTATAAACAAGTCACACTGAAGATTAAAACTGCTGCTTGTTTAATTTAAATTTTTAATTTTAAGGAGTGGAAACTTTAGGGATTAAAAAAAAAAAAAAAAAGCTATGTAAAACATTAGCCTGAGGATCAGAGAATTGGCCCAAGATATTTCGCCGTTTCAATGGCATGGAATACACATTGCAAAAAGACAGCTGTGCCATGTAATGCAGCCCACTGCTACATACAATATCTAACCAAAGGAATGATCCAAGTGCTGAAGTTGCTACACAGGCAAATAAAGTCCACCAGGTAGAGCCTGCTCAAATCCTTACTATGCTTCTTTTTCTGAAGGGAAAAAAAAGTGTTTTCAAGTAAGGAAACATTTTTCTCAGAAGTCATTTGGTTTCTTCAGACACTTTTGGAAAAAATCTCTGCTTTGTTATACATAATCATCATTTTTTCTTCCATTGAGCTCTGTTGTAGGAGAATTTATTTCTAGCCTTGCTCTTGAACTGCTGTTTGGATTGACCTGAGACATGACTTGGGACCTTGCTGTTCACTGGGCTGTGGAGGGGACCAGTTGCTATTACTGCCCTTGAACACAAAACTCAGATCCTGTGGGTCCATGCCCTGTGGCATAGGGAATGCGTGGTGCTGGGATCATCCTTGGCTCTCTGCTGGCCCTCCCTGCATGGAGAGAGCCCTTTGGGCTGCTTCCCAGTGCTCTTCAGCTCTTCTTGGTCAGGGAGTTTTCATGCTGTTGCTTATTTCTTGTATGACCAAGATGTTACACAGTTGTACAGTAGGTTTTTCAGTGACAATATTAAGGCAGGACACTTAGCAGAAGGACTGGTTGTTTTGAGAGGTTACAGCAAATTCAGAATTCTTCATTTTTGTTATTCCTAACACTGTCTGTGTACCAAACGCAATTCTTCATTTTCCTGGTACCACTACTCTTAAGTTCTCTTAGTAGGAGTACCACTGCTTATCCACTTGTTGCCTAGTCACAAAACTTAAATATATTTGAAACCCTTTCAAGGTTTCTAGGTGAAATGAAACATTGCCATTGTGAAAATAATTCTTTCTAAATGCTGCAGAGTGCCGTCACGCAGGGAAATTGCTGTTATTGCACACAAACACCAGGGAATATTCACATCTGATGTCTACAGAAAGTTCAGGACGTGTAGAAATGCCCAGGGTTATGCTGATACAGGGCATGACACCCTGCTCAGTGTTCCTGAAGTCCCAGGACATTCAGCAAACCTGGAGGCAACTCTAGATGACTTGGAAGGAAAAAGTTTATGAGGCTTTTGCTCTTCTATTTTATTTTTTTAAATAAGTATGCAAGGAACAAAAAGCCAAGGTGAGATAATTTCATATTTACCTAGAAAAGCACTGTAGGAACAAGGCAACTCCCAGACAAAACTGCTGTTGGCCCAGCTCGGGTGATAGCCAGAGTCTCAAATGAGAGACATTTTTGTACCACACCAGTGCTGTTGACTCAACAGGAGCTAAGCTGGATCCTTCATGTGTCACTCAGACTAAATGCCCCCTGACTCCGGAGCACAACCTGCCTGCTCAGTGTCTGAAGGATGCAGCCCGGGGGTATATGGTTCACTTCCACTGCCAATTAAGGGAGAAAAACATCCCCATCACCGACTGGGGACCATTCCCAGCTTATCATGGTTAACCTTTACAGCCTTTGCCTGTGCCCAGAAGGCTTAACTGAATTTGGAGAGACAATGTGCTAGGCAGGGTCTCAGCAAAGAGAGAGCATCTGTCTGCAGGAGCCAAAAGGCAATACTTCCAGGAGCAGGGCAGAAAATAATATGCAAGTCTGTTATGTTCTGCCCTGGGCCCTATCCATCAGAATGTGTTATCTTCCCTTGAACTCACAAAATAAGGTGACTAGATTTACATCCCTCTGTTTCACACAGAAACTGCTAAGGTCATCAAAGGCCAGTTGGCTGCAATCTTTTTAGTATCTTTAGAAGATACTTTTTAGTCAAGCCTACTATATATGCAGAAGGTAAAAATGCTTGTTGGCATTCCAGCCCAGAAAAGACAAAAAAAAAATCACAAATCGAAGGGGAAATAGGGTGTAGAAAATTGCTACATTTCTAAAACCTAATTTTTAGGATTTTGCTTCCAGCCCTTGAGAACTGCCAGGTTGCTTTTCAATGCAGTTTTTTCCTTGGTGTTTTGCTTTCCCATTACCAGGTGCTAAACTGGCTAGGCTTCACTCTTGCCTCTCACACAACAATCTTGGATCTTTGAGGTAGCAATACATGCTCTCAGATGTTGCACAAATAACCATGTCATGTTTGCCAATTATCCTCTACTTGTCTGTTGTTAACAAACCGTGCAATTTCTAGTTTCCTGTAATAAATTCAAGCATAATTATCTTGTAATCTTACAGGTATAAATGTAATTAAACCAGGGAAACACAGCAATAATTACCAGGTAGATACCAAAGACACTCTGTTGATCCCAAATCCTTCTGTATGACACCAATCATGTCACAAGGTATTTGTATTTCTTTGATACTTTCCTCAATATCTCTGAGAACAGCCATGTGAAACTGATTATCTTGTACTTTATTAACTGGGGTCTTCAATTTAAATTGACTTTCCAGCTTGCAAGGCAATCACAAATCTTACATGGGACAGAGATGTGACAATTTCATTCCTAGATAACAATGCAAATGTGAGACCAAGCTATGAATAACAAATATAGTCAATCACACCAAAGTAGTTTCATGTTAAATTGCATTGCTTGGTGATTTTTTTTTTTTGAGATAACAGAGATTCCTATGCCCTGCATCATCTTCCTGTCAGGAAACATCATCTGCCAAACTTCCTGCTTGCCACAGTGGGGAAGAAGAAGACAATATAACGTTTTCTTTACCAGGATCATTGCATGGCAATGGACATCTGCGGGGAACTGCTTCCAGCTGGGCAGGAAAAACAGTGAACTAACAGAAAAAAAGGATGGGAAGAGACACGTGCAGTGAGGAGGACAAGTTCAAAACATGTGAGACCTCTGAAAACAATTCACCTGGACACCCCTCCATTTTCTAACACAGTATGAAACTGAGACCAGCATGATCTTGTGGATGCTCCTGTATCCTCTGAAGACATAGAACAGTTCAACAAATAATTTGTTTTTTAAAGCCCACAGAAGTACTCACGTTTCACAGGGAAAAAATAAGCAGTTCTCAAACATATCCTAAGGTACAGCAGTAACACCTTCCCAATAGGCAAAGCTAAAAGGTCAGAGTTGTTAGGTGACATACACCTCTTGTGGAGGAAGGGCAGAAGGTGAAGGACAAGCGCACAAAAAGCTATTGCTCATGCAAATACACACATGAAGGCAGTAGTTTTGCCTAATTGTTAACAGAAGTTCTGCTGGCTTTTCATCTCCCTGGGGCTCATTCCCACTTCATCTGCTAATACAGCAAGTTATATTGAATTGATTGTCGTCAAAGTTTGCTGATCAGGACCCAGTCTTTCAAGCTGGCAGCAAGCCTGGAGTATGGATTTGTCACAATAATGAGCAAGGCTGGGATATTTTGAACAAACATGGGCTCCCCTGGTGCGGGGCCAATTTGCCAGCTGAATATGAGAAGTGTGGTTATGGGTATTAAATGCCAGAACACTAAAAGCTTGGAGACTCCTGAGAACCCTACCGTGAGCCAGCTCCCCTATCCTGTATGCCTAAGCAAAGCATGGGAGAGAAAAACACTGGCTGGCATTTGTATTTCCAAAGCACTTACATTTAATTTAATAATATTTGTAATGCATTCAGCGAATAAGCCGTGGCAAATTTCATACTCTTTTATACCTAAGCAAACCTCAGCTCCCAAAGAGACTTGCCAACAGGAATTACAGGTTGGAGCAAAGCAGAGGTTTACGTGGGGCAACATTGCTGGGGGGCAACGGCACAGTCCTGCTGCCCACGGCTTGTTTGCCAGGCCAGGCTGCTGCCCACCGGGAAAGAGGGCTCCAAGGATACAGGGCAACTGTAACTGCTCGCTGGGAAGAGTCAGAAGAGGGGGATTCCTGCTTCAGGAGACCCAGACGGGTTGGCAACCAGACAACCAGATGGATTTTAAGGGTAGCAGGGCTGACTCAGGCCCTGGGCAAGGGCAGAAATGGGGCTCTTCACCTGCCCAATGGTTCTGTTTCAGCACTGACAAGGTTTGTTTCTTATCTACTTCAAGACATCATGATGTCCCTATTTTGCTGTCTAAGCACTTTTCCTGGCACAACCCAGCAGCATGGATGTTCCCCTTCTATCCCTCAACCTCCACAGGTTTCCCTCCTCCTGCCCTGAGAGTGGCTGCAGGCACCTCAAGCTCTTCGTTGCTCACCAGAGCTCCTCCACCCTGCATATGCACAAAATTCAGCTTTACCTAGTAATGGGCTGGGATTTCTCTTACGTGTAGGGACACTGGTTTATCCCCAACACAGCTCCCCTCACTCCCCAGGGGGAGCTGCTCCCCAGGTCCCACTGCAGCCATGTTACAGCCACATTTAGCACTCCAGGTGCCCCCTCTCCTCATGGGGCCGTGGTTCAGGGAGGACCTGCTCTCATCATTGCGCTGCTTACCTGAGAGAACGATTTCTCCTTAGGGGGAGGAAAGAAATGACACTCAGTAGAAAAAAGTGTTTTTCTCTTAAAAGGCAGCAGAGAACAAAGCTGGTTTGGTTGGGATTTTCCTGGGGCTTTGTCATTGCTGCTGATCACTCTTCTCTGCTCACTGCTGGTAACTGCTTTTTGTCAGGACTGACAAACGCCTCCTTTTCTAAATGGTTTGAGTGCTGGGTGAAGGGCTCATCTGCCTGGGGAAAGAAAGTGTACGTGACCACTCATCAATCCCAGAGGATATCCTAGCGAAGTTGAGTTATCAGATAGGCCAACAACTTCCGCCTTCACAGTGCCTCAGCTCTGGCCCTGCCATGGCAAGTCTGTCCGACTGATGAGGTGTAAGATCTAGCTCCCCTTTCTCTCCTGACATCTAAACCATCCAAACTGTGAAGTTTTATATTCCACTGCATCACTTCGCTGCAGCCTTCCGTGCTGGGCCCAAACCAGTCCTAAGCCCCCTGATCCAAGAGTGCAGAGTGGTCTGTGACCCTGACTAAGGATGAGACTGCTTAGCTCAGCTCAGAGACCTCTGTGGTGTCCCCAAAGAGATCCACTCTTGCTCTTCCTTTCCATGTGGGGAAGGGCAGTCTCCCCCACACTGCAAAAGCTCATTTATTAAGCTGCTTGAACAAGCACAGCACACAGCCTGCAATGTGAACTTTCAGTAGTGTAATGTAATAATTTCTAGCAGTAAGTAGCCAGACCTAAAGCACATCATGTTCCCCACAATCATCAAGCAAGAACTGCTCTCTGCTGCAAGGTAGAGTCTTGTTTCACTTTGAACAAAATCCTACCTCACTTCTAATATGAAACTCTCCAGAGGAGAGAAGGCAGAGCCTTTTCTGATGTAGAACAGCTGCTCCGACTCATTGATTCACGAGGGACACCCAGAAAGCTACACAATGGTGCTTTGTTACAGACGCTGTAACACAGACAGTTAAAAGCAGTCACAACACAACATTAGCACCTCAAAGCCTTGAGAACCAGGGTAGTGTAGAGAGCAGACTGGTAAAGCACAGATTTAGAGAGAAAGCCTTCTCTGAACAAATGACAAACTAAACTTGCAAGGCAGAACATTACATGGAGTTATCTTGATGTTTAGAGGAGGCCAGCTCAGGTAGAGTGGGGAAAGGCTTTCCACAGGAACAAATGTAATTAATTTTGTTGCACGTACCTGGATCTTCAGTTAATGTTCACTGATGCAGCTCTTGTGAATTAGATGCAAGATGCAAGCCTACTCTCACCTGGAAAATAGGAATATAGAACAAAACGTATGTCTTCAAGCACTGTGATCGAGTGCTGGTACCCTGACATCGCTGACTTCAGTGCTGCAGTAAAACTCACAAGGAACCGATACCACTGCCTCACGTGTATGCAATAAGGGTGAAATTCACCCTTAAGCAGAAGGGCCTGGGTATCACATCTCACTTAAGCCTTCAAAAGACCCTCCAGCTGATATACAGATGTCAAGAATTAATTGTTCACCAAGACAGCAGTGCAACAATACCAAAATCTTGATCTACCAGCTTCATTCTGCCAAAGGAACCCCAGAAACCCAAGAGGTCAAGAAGCAGCTTTTATTCTTGGCTAGGTGTAGCTGTGAGGATTAGAATATGATGACAAATCTAAATCCTGATGAAAAACTGCCAGAGGCCCATAAGGCTGCCAAAGTACAGTAGGCAGGCTTTCACATAATTGCAAGTCTTCCTTTCTCAAATGCCCAACCTGATTGACCAATTAAAGTGTTTAATTCTCTGAGAAAGAGTCTATCATTAACTGTAATTTGTTCTAGTCTCACCGGCCCTTTCATGGCTGCCTCTGGTGAAAGAACCATTATGTATGATCTCAATCTCCATATTATAATGTAGAATTTTTGATAGTTTGCTATAAATAGGAATTGATTCATAAGGAGAATAATGAATTCATTGCTACTCCTTTACCAACTACTTAATGACTGTCAAGATACATTAAACATCCCTAGTCCTACACTGGGGCCTGAGTTTATTCTTGGCTAACACATCTGACTGTATTATGCACTCAGTGGATTAATGCCAGGTGAAAAATAGTCTCAGTGAAAATAAATTTTAGAGTGCTTTATTTCATCATAAATATTGACACTGATCATTATAAATGTCTTCCAAAAGAGGCAATAAATAGATAATCTATTGTCATTAAAAACAAAGAGAAAAAAACCCGAAGATAAAACAAACAAAAAAAACCCAACCCAAACCTCAACCCTCCCCCAACAAAATACAAAATACAAAATACAAAAACAAAAACAAAAACCAATCCAGTCCAGCATATCATGTTTTCATCATGCTCTCCTGGTTATTCTCACCTGAAAGACCTTGACACCATTCTAGGCCCTGTTCAAGTTGCAGGAACTTCTTAAGCTGTACTATTTGCTAGGTGATTAACAACGTAGTATACATAAATCCATTGATATCTTTAATTTTCTCAAACCTCACTTCCACGCCATGTCCATGCACCAGTGTAATTACCAGAGTGTATTGACAGCTACATTTAAATTCAAAATAACAGCAGGCATTGCTCAAGGATCACCCCACCTCCCCTGCTCCGGCCCAGCCTCACCTCACAGAATCAGCTGCAAAGATTGAGCCCAGGCTCTGAGAGCACACACAAGCTCTTTATTTTCTGTGCTGTTCAGGTGTTCCAGGAGCTCACAAGAGGGAAAGGGGCTGAAAGGTGTCCAAAAAAAGCCTAAGATCAGGCCATTGCAGCAGGGAGAGCCAAAGGCACAGGAAAATAATTTTTGAAGGTTGTGTGTTTTTTACACCAGTATTCACTTCCAGCTCTTGCATTTCCAAGACCCAAGGAGGAGTACCTGTTATGCTGCAAAAACATAAATCCAGGGGTTGTTTTTTTAAAGGAAACAGAGTAGATCTAGACACTAGGGTCCTACAGGGAAGGTCTGTGGTGTACAATTACACCACAGAACATTCACTTGCATAATGTGTAGTGGTACTGGGAACAACCTGGAGGCTTCTCTGTGAGTGTTTATGAATTCAGCATGAGACCTCATTATTTGTTATATGCACTGGTACGTACAGTGTGTTAATTCAATAGCAAGGGAGGATGGATGACTACAATCCAGATTAGTCTCTCAATACACCTCCAGGTTTAATAAATTGTTACCTTTTCTTCTTTTCTCCAGTCATTTTAAATAGGCTGAGAATGCACAGAGGAATGATAAAGTTTGTGGATACCTTCACGGATATTTCCTAAGGGAAAAGGGAACATGCCCAAACTTTAGAATCTGGACCAAATAGGAAGCTAGGACTAGCTAAAGAAGCCATATTCTGAAGGAGTTAAGTAACTGAGCCCAAGTTCCTCAAAGCAGTTTGGTGTTTTCTAGTGGAAGTGAGTGTTGTAGCCAGACAGTTGCTCCAGGAAACTCTGCTTGGAGCATTCCTGCCTTTGCTTGCAAGAGCAGTGCCAGCTCTACCTGACCTGCCTCCTGTCTGCTCATGTTCCAACAGAGCACCCTGAACCCTCCTCTGACCTGGAACTTCTCTTCTGGGAGACAACCACTTTCCCATTCCCTAACAGTATGCAGCAGAACCTGGTTCCTCACACTTCTTCTATGGTCCCACTTCATCAGGTAAAACCAGCACCCATTCTGGGCACACAAGAATGTCTTTTTGTGATTTCCACACACCCGTGCAAATCCCTGCAATACGTTTTCTGCTGTGGCACCTGATCTCCCACTGATCATATCAAATTAAACTTATCCTTGCAATTCTTAATGAAATTCATCCGTAACATGGTACAGACACTTGAAGCTTTACTCCATTTCAATAAATCAGGAAGAGGTGAAATAACAAGCCTTGGAACCTGCAGAAAATATATACAGTGATTACCAATCCAAGAGAAAGTAAAGACTTTAGTAATATTCCTGAGGCAAAAGCATTAAGATATATATATTACCATGTATATATCATATTATGTACAATAAGAAGCTGGCATAGCTTGCTGCCAAGTATCACTAAAAACATATACATTAAGAACTCTCTCCATGTTTTGGAGCACTCCTCTTTCCCCAGATGCATTCACTAACCACTAACAACACAAAAACTGTAATCCTTGTAAATTAACACTATTTGCTAAATTAGAGATTATCACATTCAAAATATGTTCTTTTCTGGCTATAACAGGTCCCATGTCCTACAAAAGCTGCTCGCATATAACAGCAGTACAAACAGGAAGAAAAGATTGGAAATCCAATTATTTAAATCCTGATTCAAATGAGGCTGAGGAAGCCACAGCAATAAATCACCTCAAAGCACAAAATACACTTTTATGGAAAATCCAGGGTAGGTAAAGGAGCAGCAGATAGTATGAAAATAGACCCTTACTGGTGCCCCCAAAAGTGGAAATTTATACAACAAGCAGATAGGGTCTAATGTTTACACAGGTACTGAAGCATGATGTATTCCAGTTAAGCCCAACTGCTCCTTAAAATGTCCAGTGACTGTTAGAGTAAAAAGGACTCTGATTGCTGAGTGCCATTTATCTGATGGGAGACAGGAAGGCTTCAGTGACATCATTTACATTTCCCTCTCCTTTGCATCCCTTCTTAAAGGAAGCGTTCAGTAGACTGTAGCAGAAGAAATACATATGATTAATAATGAATAATATTCCTCACAGTCTCAACATCTTGGTCTGCAGCAGAATCTCTCCAGAGGATGTTTAAATCCAAATAACACCAGCATTCTTCAGCAGATACACTATTATCAGGCTAGTCCACTATTCTGAGAATAAAGACTATTCCCAATATCGGAGTTGTCTTGGGAGCACTGATGAATGACTTTCTTCCTGCAGAGGGGTGGGGACAGACAACAGGCTCAGTCATGACAGTGGATGTCAGGGAACAGGACACTTTTGGGCTCTGCCACCAGCCTGCTGGGGCATGCAGGGAAATCACCTCATTTGTCTGAGCCCCAGATGTCTTATAGATATGGCAGGGATAAGAATTAGAGCTGCCCTGAAAGCTTATGAAGCCAAGAAGAATCCTTGGGTAGAACAGATGCTGTTTGCAAGAAAATGCCAATTTTTGTATAAATGTTTGGGCTGTTTGTAATAAAAAAATCACACAAGCCAGATTTTAATTTTTCTTTATTTCTCATTTTTGACAATGAAAATCCAAAGCTTTTCAATGAAGTCCAAGGGAAAAACAAAAAATATCTTCCTTCTTTAAAACCTTATTTTAGTTTTGTGGGAAAAAAATCCACAGCAATAAGAAAGTAAATCTTTGACTAACCCTAATGAATCTTATGCATCATAGAAAAACACTTTGGCTGAAAAGCAGCATTTAAGAGGCGAACACTGTTATAGATCAGCTCTCTCTTGACAGCACAGTTATGCTGAAGTCATGGTCCAGCTGACAGCATCCTGACTTTCACAGGTCAGGCTGGTCACTCAGGTAGAGACAAGGTCAGATTGTGTTGAAAGTACATCAAAGTCCCATGTTGAGCCATTTTTCTCCCACTTACACAGGTGAGCTTAAACTGAGCTGTGTCAAGGTTAAATGACTATTTAGCTTGAGCAAGTGACTCAGACATTAAATCAAATGGAGAGCTGATGGTACCTAAAATCTTTTTTTATGACGGTCAAGGAAACCATGTTAGTCCCCTGTTTATTAAATATTTGTTTAAACACAGATCTCACTAGCTTCAGTTTCAGGCACAGTGAATGCTCTGAAAAGAGTGAGGAACCTGGGGTTGTCTTTAACAGACCTTTAAAACCAGACCAACATCATGTTTTAAAACTCTTTCCTATTCCAACACACTCAAGTAGCCTTACTGAATGAAATATCACAGCAGCAGCTACACAACATTAAGAACATCCAGTGTTTGCATGTTTGGACAGCCAGCAGCACTGAAAATATATTAGCAGTGTTGGGAAGGAGAGACAAAGGGATCGTCAGAACACGAACACATTTATTTCCTAGCACTTTCCCAAAATAATTCTAATGGATGTGGTGGTTACATATTCTTCCCCCTAGGGCTTTCATCTGGATTGCCCAGGGTAAATGATTTTGATAATGTTGCCTTTTCTCTCTGTGGTTTGAAATAGAGCTATTATTTCCAAATGGACTTTACGAATAACAGTGGAGATGAGAGGCCATCAAACAAACATCTGCTGTGAGCCTTGGGGATGCTGACTGGAAACGGTGTCAGAAGCGTTGTTTGAATAGGCAGTCAAGAAAATACCCATTTGGATTAATGTGTACAGGCATTAGTATCAATCATCATTTCCTTCCAAAAGAAGGACCTTGGAAATGCAGCACTTGAACCCAGCTGTACACGCTGCTTTGGACATGTTCATAATGTCTCTTTCAAAACAGAGCTGGCTGGGTTACTTTTCTTGACCTGTCAGAAGAATAGACAATAATCTGAAGTATCCTAAAAGCAGCTAATTGCTCTAAACTGTGTCTACAAACAAAAGAGAAATAAAATATATTTCTCTCTCCCAGCAGAAATCAGCTACAGGAACTATTTATACAGGGGAGAAGAGAGGATTGGTCATTTGACATAAATCAGTTCCTTTTGGTGTTTGCAAAACAGAGCAAGATCATAACATGCGAGCAGACTGAATTACAGCTGAATAAATTTATAGACTTGTTTGCATTCATTTTAAAAATAGATTGTAATGTCTAAAAGCAATCAACTGATGGTTTTGGTCCACTTCTGTCTAATCAGTGCTTCAATTGATGCGTCTCCTAAAAATACTTGAAATTGAAACCATCAGATGTTAACAATATCTCTTCTTCTGCCATTAGATAATGTGCAATCAGTGATTATGGGCAGCAATGAAGCTTCCTAATTCAATGACTACACACCACCTACTTTCCCATTTTGCTGACGGAAGATCCAGCTGTTTCTGGTTCGTACCAATGCACTTCAAAGATTGGCAAATATAGCTACAAAGCTAAAAATAGGAACACTCTGCATCCCACATCAGTCACTCTTTTGCAGAAAAAGAATTTCAGAAAGTTCTTGAATAGACCAGAAAGAATGGAATTTATTTTTAATAAGCAGTAGACTCTCACACTGCTAATGGTGGTGTATTTTCTCCAAGTAACAAAAAATTACAACGTTACTGGTGGATGAGCTGACTCTTGGGCTGCTTTGCTTCCAATAAAATTATCCTATACAGGGACACTTTTATCCTGCTGCATCAGTCTTCAAGCCAATACCTGCCTGCAAAGTGTCTTAGGATTTGGTCCCTGGAGACAAACACTTCAGCTGTTTTCTCGTCTGCTGTGTCATGGTTTCTTCTGTGAGGTTATGTTCACCGTAAATGTTTAAACTAATAAAGTATATGGGAAACTCAAATCAGAGACAGCACATTTGCCTTGAGTGATGTTGGGATTTGTGCCTTTCTTGATGTGAAAGGTGGTGACATGTACCACATCAAACTCAGGCACTTATTTCTGTGACCAAAGAGTGATCCCACCCCATGGACCTCACTGGTGTAAAGATGAGTTAGTATGTGCAGGTGTCAAAAGGATTGTACAACAAAATCAACTCGCAATTAGGTATGCCTGCTTTGGGGATAAAGAACATTACCTTTAAAATGCTGTAAAGAAGTGTTTGACCACTGAATTCTGAGAGCTGAGGACTCTTTTATCCATGGTGTGTGCGTGACAATGCTGGACACTGTGTTAACTCAAGGCAGTTTGTTTTAATCACTGTTATTTTTAGATTGTTGTAAATACGGGTTCCTTGAAGCAGTGACTGGGATTACTTTATGCATTTATTCAGGGTTTGTGCCATATGCTGAGCTCCATTGGCACGTGTGCTCCTAAGTCACCGCGGCTCACCCGCGAATATCCACAACAGAATATTTGTGTTGGTACGTATGTTCATGTACGATGAGCATGAACCTGAGAGCCTGCCCAAAGCGATTTTTGTCAGGTCTCTGAGGGCACTGCCAGCCATGCCTGTCGCTTTGCAGCTCTCCTGGGGCTCCTGTCACTCTGTCCATGGCCCAGGACCACACTTCAGCCCAGTCTGGGGCTACCAGTCCCTGCCCAGCGATGCCACCACAGTGCCACCAGCCCACACCACCCCTGGCAGTTCTGTGCCAGGACATTTCCATGCTGTCAAAAAAAGGGCACACAATACCATGGTCCTCAACACAGGGACAGTAGTTGGCACAGCATCAGAGAGGACCAGGGCAGTATTGATGTCCCTCCCACTTTTCAGAGTAGAGGTGCTCTGCTAGATCTGCCTGTACATCCCAGCAGCTGCTCTGATTTAGGGCACACTTTTGGTATCGATTTGGCTGCCATCAGCTCTCCTGGGGTACAGGTTTATAGTCTGCAGTGTGACCAAGTCCTTCCTTCTCTTTCTCCTAGCCCTCCCATGCTGCCTAGGCAGGGAGGAAGCGCTGTGGGAAGCTGTGAGGTCCTTTGGAGTGGGAAGATCCCCTCAGGTCCTCCGAGGCTCCTCACTGCCATGAACAGCAACCAAAAGGGCTGCAGTCTAGCCTAGGGTACTTTATCTGACTTGTCTCTAATAAATACCACAGTCCCAACAGCAAATTCTTGCAGATAACTATTTATGGTCAATTCACAGCCTGAAGAATAAATGCCATTACAGAATTAAAATACTTTTGAATTACAAAGCTGAAGAAATTTTGTTCTGCTTTCAGGGAGACCACATTAAAAAAAAAAGATGCTGCCTTCATCACAGAGCCTTTACTTGCAAACTCTTTCAAGAAGGGAGAAGCAAAAGCAACACCAGCACTGCCCCCAGGAATCTGCTACAGGGTCTGCCAGGTCAGCAGCATCCATCAGATCTCCAGAGCCTGCCCAGGAGCATTACACTTCCCAGAACTTGCTTCTCCCTAGACTGGCTTCAGTCACTTCCGTGCTGTTCCTTGTCGATGTTTTCCTTCTTTCACCCCTGTTGGGTGTGGATTTACTACCAGGAGCAAATAGTATTGAGCAAGGAACGAGCCCCAAAATTAAAAAAAAAAAAAAAAAATGAGAATACATTTGGATCTGAGTGCAAGTCACAGGTATGGATTTTACTTCCCTTTAAGTCTATCAGTTTTTTGTGCATTGGATGTTCAACTACCACATTGGCACTCAGAGGGATAACAGGATCTACCTTCCAGTCTCTGTCCCAAGGACTGCATGGCACCGAAATGGGAGAAACTGGGCTGTCCAAAGCACAGCAGTGTCAACTCACAGAGATTTGTGTGGCTCAAAACTATGGTAAGAATAGTGCTGAAATATCTGAATTTACCCACTTTCTACGGCATGGCTAGAGGGCTGTCCCCATGGATAGGTTATATTTTGGGGACAAAGCTCCCCCATGTGAAGCAAAGCCATGTTTACTTGTGCTGGACACAGATAAGCTCTCACTACTTGGGCAACCAAATAAATGGGAAATTGGTATTTTCTGAATTGAATTGAAGGCTTAAAGCTGAATTAGCTCAGCCTGCTTTCTTGTATACTTTTAGAGCAAAGTCCCTCCATCCTAGGCTCAGGCTTTGCCTAAGTCTAGTCTAGATGCTAGATGTGTAACCTACATCTGATAGGCACAACTGCTTTCCTCCCTTCCAGCCATATTTGAAGCCTTTACATGGAACCATATGAAGCATCGTGCGCTCATGAATTAGGCTTTGCTCAAAGGGGATTCTCCTCAATTATTAAACTTGTTTTCCTTTTCCCCTCCCCCTTTGATTCTTTCTATCTTTATGCCCCAGGGAGATTTTCAGAGGTCTTGTTGTGAGGATTACAAAGTCAATAAGCAGATTACGGAAAAAGTAGTGTTTTGGTGTACCCAGCATAATACAAATTAGGATTCTTTATAACTCTATTCCCTTATCAGTTATTACTCTGTATATCCTGAGATACTTTGAGGTCTCTAAATAAACTGAGTGGGCCAAAGGTAACTGAATTATTTTAATTGGCACATTAAGGAACACACTTGCCTAAGAAAAGATCATGTGTACAGTGCTGCTAATCGGCAAAGTTTGTCTCATTTTAAAAAGAAACTCTGGAAAAAAGGAGTAATCTTGTGTAGAAGGACACAGGACTTCTGCAGGTCTCATTTATCTGTGAAAAGAAGACTGTCCCTGACTTCGATGGCTCTTTGGTTTCTTTAGGTTTTAAATTCTCCAAAGAAAGGAGCGCCTCCTCACCTAGCCCAGCAGAGTGAGAGTCTGAGCTTGATGAAGACCTCGAAATGTTAATCTATTGCTAATTAAGAATAATATTGTTTAATATTTCTCCCTTTGTCTGTTGGGAAATTTACTACATATAATCACTTCACAGTAAATCTAAATAAAAATAAAAATAAATATTCACCACCCTATCACCAGTAAGTCCAAAGAATGCAAAACTGGGTATTTTATTTTAGGTTCTTCCCACTTTTGCCTTTGTGGCACCTGCTGTGTTCAGGGAGGAACATAAAAATGATAGATCAGATACTCAGGTAGCAGCACCTGTTCTGGTAGGCAGCAGTTCCCCTGACTTCAGGCATTCCTGTAGCTCTTAGACACCTGCAAAAAGAGAGGGGGAAAATTAAAAATTAAACGTTCTATCATTAAATAAATATATACTGTGGCATATGATTGCCCAGCAGAAGCAGTCACACAGTTATTTATATGGCTAAGAACATCAATAACAAGGTGCAGTGCACTGCAATGTGGTTTGTTAATGAATTGATAAAAAGGGAGTTATTTTTAGGTTGTGAATAGATCTGAGAAAGTGAGCTCTAAAACTGTTGAGGAGAAAACAAAATCCACTGTGTTCAGGTTTACCAGCATTGAAAGCCATTCCCCTGGCTTCTGATTAAAATATACAAGTGTAAATGTCAAGCCAAGCCAGTGATGACCTCTGACTTCTCTGAAAATGCCTCGATTCTTTCAAAAGAGCACTGGGAGAATAGGCTGGCTGACTAACTGGTGGATTGTGCTCTCTGGAAAATCCCAAAGATGGTGTTGAAATTACTGAACTTCCCCAAAGGCAGGATGAGCAGAGATGCTGGGATCTGCATAACAACACCACAACAGACTCTTTCCCCACATCTGGGGCTTAGGGGATAAAAGGAATGAAAAGAAATCCTTCTCTTTGATTTTTTTCTCCTTGAAACCTGAGCTAATTTTTAAGTGTAGTTGATGTTTTCCCTTCTTTTCCTCTCCACCTCCTGTTCCCAGAGGCAGAGGTGTTAGCGCAGGGGCAGCTGCTGAAACCCACACTGCCCTGACCTAGGAAAACATTTTGGGTTGGGAGGGTCAGAAACCATAACCCCTCTGCTGACACCCAGCCTCAGAGGCTGTTGCACTCTTTTTAGACCCTCTCTGTGGAAGGCAGCAACTGGTCCGTGGATAAGGCTTATGAATGACTGCAATTCCGTGTGCATTCCTGTGCTCCGTAATCTTGCAGCTTGTGCTGTCTCATTTCACTGTGGTGGGAAGGGAGGGAAGGCGTTCCTAGGTCAGCCTGTACTGCACATTCTTCAAGGACTACCTGGGTCAGGTATTGAGAGTCAGATATGGTATCCCAACACACAAAAAAAAAAATATATATATATATAGCACACACACCTATATATATGTGCTTTAAATAGATACATAGATCTTCCCCTGACAAGGTGTTTAAGGTTTTACATATCAAGTCAGCAATAATAACATTAAAATATACTATAATTCAGGCTGAATTATAAAAATAATTCAAATTATAGTATATATTTTAAAAATAAAAAATATAATTTCAGGCTGAAGTATACTATAAAAGGCTGACTGTGACATTTCCACTCCTGCAGATTTTTCAAGCAGAAGAGGCTTTGCTGAGGACTGCAAGGCTGTCTGGTGGTGTTTTCAGCAACTGAGACAGGCACCTCATGGTCCTAATTTTCCAGACCGGCTTAGGATCTCTTCCTGCTCTCAGTGACAGTGACTGGGGTGCAGCCAAGCTGGAGGAGACTTCCATCACACCCTGCAGACATTACTTAATACTTGCTCTCTGAATACTCCTACAGGTTAAGCCTTCCTGATGCCAGGAATTCTCAGCTGAACATCAACGCAGTAAGAACCACGTACTCTCCATCCCCGTGGTGAACTCGGGCAGATTTGTTGTTGGTTGCTAAGGGCAACTACTTCTGATTGATGGTTTCCATGAACTTTCCACCAGCAGGGTGGGGCCTGGGCTATCGTGTTTCCAGGGCCCTGCAGACAGGCGGAGGCAGTAGGAGAAAAATAGGGAAACTGGAAGACCATAAAGGTGCCTTGCTGTTCAGATTTCTGCTTGTGAGTGGCTTGTAACCACAGCACCAGCAAAGACTCTCTGTGGGAGTTTGTAAGAGATACCAGTTGCATTTTGTATAAAATAAAGTAAAACAAAACAAAAGAAAACAAAACTATAAACAAAAAGTTTGTAAAGCTCTTTTAGACCCATTAATATTAAACCCCTGCTCTTTTCACTTTCTCATAGTAAAGTCATCTTGGTAAGATAAATCTCTTTTAAAATATTTATCAGAAGAAAAGGAGAACGGTCTGAAAGCGATTTGCACACACCCTGTTTATCAGTCCGGGGCGTGCGAGCCGATCTATCAGCCCTGCCGTGCCTTTTCCCTGCCTAGCTTATATCCTTCAGACGTTATGAAAGCATTTCAATGGGCACTTGAAACATTTTTCTCCAGATTTATGCTACCAGTACTTTTCTCTAACATGCTTATTTGTCTCTTTTAAGGTCTGCTTTACATTACATAGTCTCTTTGTATTCCGTGCAGATGAAAAGCACATGCATTTCTACTCCTCCCTCATTATAATGCTACTTTCTGAAGAAAAGCATCTCCTGTGTTCTAAAAAACCGTTGTTATTGCAAAGTTTTTAAAAACCTGTTGATGACTCATTGGGAAATAGTTAAAAACATGATTTTCCCAGCTTTGCCTTATACCCATTCAATCTCAGATCTTTCTGCCAAAAGGCTGCAAACCACTTCTTGTAGGTGGGGGTGACAGCTCTATTGTTAAGATTGCTTAAGTACATTTACCAAACATTAGATATTTTAGCTAAAATTTCCACGCTGGATATTTACCTAAAATGTAATTACAGGGGAAACTCTTCACCAGAAGTTTCTCTTATCTCTAAGACCAGGGCTAGGTTATATTGTGCCTTGTCAAAATACTCTGGTAATCTTTTTCAGAGAGGCTTTAATGCCCTTAACCTTTGAAACAGGAACATGAAATTTGCCTTTGTGAAAGTCTGCCCCAATTTAGCCACATTAGGAGGCTTTGAAAAACTGCAGGCACCGTTTGACCAGATCCAGAGACTGCATCTCTCTGACCAGCCGAGGTTGTCAAGGGGCTCTGGGATAAGAGAACGGGAAGGTCCCTGCCCGGCTCCTTCTCCTGGCCAGGTTGTCTCAGCCCCCTCAGAGTCCCTTCTCACTCTTATCAAGCCTCTTCACACACCTCACTAATCTCACAGAAAGGGGCCGGATGAGCTCTCTGCCAGCAGTCAGAGGTAGGTCCAAGGGATATAAGGGGTGGTGAAAGATAAATGGTGGCAGCAGGTCCTAGGAAAAATGAGGTAGAGGGGGAAGAGGAGACAGGGAGGAAAGAGGAGGTAGGGAGACCTCCCACTTGCTGGCAGTGAGCTCTTAGATCAACACACCTGGGCTTGTAAAACTCTGCCTCAATAAAGCCTCACAGCCTGAATTTCTACAGATTTACTAAAGCTCATCTGCACTATGCACCTGGCATCCTAGGGGCAAGCAGGACTTTCAGTTTAGTTGCAATCCTGAATCTGTGGATGCCCCATCCCTGGAAGTGTTCAAGGCTGGGCTGGATGAGGCTCTGAGCAACCTGGGAGAGTGGAAGGTGTCCCTGCCCATGGCAGGGGGATTGAAACAAGATGATCTTTAAAGTCCCTTCCAACCCAAACCACTTTATGATTCCACGGTTCTGGCTCCTCTAGCCTATGGATGGGGCACCAAAGCAAAGAGTAGGCACTCCTTCCCTCCTGCTCTCTCAGTATTTCTCTCCTCCTGAACCACATGAAGAAGGAGGCTACCAGAACTGTACAGTGGTGTGAGGAGCAAGGCAGGAACCAAGAGAAGGAGATTAGATTGTGATACAACACCTGAGGCAGAGAACAGAGACTTGAGGATAAGGGAGGTTGGACGGGGTGCCTGGGGTAGGAAGAGGAGTGCTGGGCGTGACATGGGGTTCAGGATGTGGGACTGGAGTCTGGCTGTCAAAGAGACTGAGATTTGGGAAGAAAAAAGATGCTGAGACTGGATGAGAAATGGAGGAAGGGTCAGCAGGGATGAATGTCGAAGGCCTGGGGACGGGGGCTGTGCTGGCACTATGTGGAGGAGAAAGATGTGTAGCTGAACAAGAACCAGGGTGGGAGCAGACAGGACTAGGTGTAGGTATGAACTGAACACACTGTTTCCACTGCCATTCCTGCAGATGTGCCAAACCTACCTTTAATCCAACTAAGTGTAGCTGTGGTCCCTGGGATCTCCCTGTGGTTTGTAAAACTCACCCAAAATGATGGGTGAATCCACAGGCAACACTTGGCTGAGCAGCATCCCAGGAATGAAAAGGAGATCTGGAAAGACCATGCTTCAAAAAGACAGGCAGAAGACTGTGGCCACTAAAGCACATCCCTATCTGGAGCCTGGAGAGGAAATCAGAGTCCACTGCTTTTCTGCTGTCAGCTAATACCTGCTCCAAAGTGAGTCATGCCTCTCCAGTGGCAACTTCATAGTCATTACTGGCATTCCATAAGCCCAAAGAGCGGAAATGCTTCAGCAAAAGAGGAAACCACTCTCCTGCTGCTGCTCACTCTGGACAGCTGTATGACGTTCTGTTAACAAGGCTTGGAGGGGCACAGGAGATGCTAATCCAGTGTAAAAATAGGTGCTTGAAATTCAGAAAACTCCAGTTCTCGATATAGATAATCTTGCTTCATGTTCTTTACGCATAGTGCCAGGGTCACTAGAGCAGTAGCTTTTTATTTCTGTCCTTGTGACCCTCAGCACACAGAGAACGGGTGTGCAATAGGGACCAGTTTGGTCAGGTTTATTTAATGAGGCCATTGCCTTTCTACAGCAAAAAAAGTACAAGGTCATGGAAGTAAGGACATGTTCAGAGTGGCTGTGAACAAGGGACCAGATAGCTTTTTTTAGTGACCATATAGCTTTTTCCAGCACTTAAAAAATTGTCTTTTCAGAGTAGAAAAGGTCTTTTAATGGTTTGTTTAACATTAGTGCTCAGTCACACTGTTATCCCATACCACTCTATAAAAAATTCCCAAAGGTTTAAGAGCAAATTGGACCCCAAAACTGCCGTGTTGGCTGCACGTTCCCAAGATTTCCCTTCATCCAGCAGCCATGAAAGGCTGTTTGAACTAAACCATGGAACCAACCACTGAAGCAAATGAACAGATGAAACAAGTGCTCAGGTTCCTGCAGTTCTGCTACTTTGCTACATTTCAGCTGTGAACACCTCAGCATGTCTGCAGACCAGAACGATTCAATGCCTTTCAAAACTGACCAAATTGGTGAAAATCAAAGGGCAGGCCTTATTTGAAGAAGCCAAGCAAACTTCATGTAGGCTACCAAGCATTTTCCAAGGAGGAACTTTGGACCCTTCTCATTTGGAGTTGATTTTAGCCTGTGACTCAGAACTAAAAGTCTTTGTTTCATATTATTAACATCTTCAGATATTTAACCTTGGAGAAATCTGTTTCTTTCAAACTGTAACAATTAACAATTTCTTTCCAATGCCAAAACGTCTTTCTGCCCACCAAACCAGACATCAAACACTGCAGACACTCCAATTAACAATGGAGTTTATGCTTTATTTAGACGAACCATACCAAATAAAACAGAGCGACCTAAACCATTAGACAAACACTCAGATCAGGTTCTTCAGGTCAGGCACCATCAACCCTCGATGAGTTTGGGGCTGAGGGAGAAATCTGACCTGAAACACAGAAGAACCTTAAGTTATTTTGAGTACTCCCTTCAGGCTAGATGTAGTATAAATTGAACACCGAAACCACGCCCCTTCGCTTGTTTTGCACCCTCTACATGTCACTGTTTCAGAAAGGACCTTGCTGCTTTCCCAAGTGCTTAAAATCCTGTTACTGCCTAGGCATCAGGCACAACTGCAGTTGTGAAAGGATGGTGACAGTACCCTCGTTGTGGTCAAGCTGTCCATGGTGGAGGGACAGTCCTTGGCCTGGGATTTTCAGTTCCCATTGTATGCAGTTGGGATATACCAAAATTTCAAAGGGATTTTTGTGGTGTTCTGTCTCTTTGCATCACACAGCTCATCATCACTTCCATCTGCTGTGCTTTAGAGTCCTACAATGACTATTTCTCTTATGACCATGTCAAGCCCAGACCTTTCACTCCCAAACCCTTCCTCCATCGTCTCCCATTACCTGCAAGGCCTCACAAAGCCTGACACACCTTCTGCCTTTTCCCTGGACTGCCTCCCTTCTTCACACAGCTCACCAAGTCCCTCCTTCCCATTTCCCTCAGCATCCCCTTGACTGCTCAGTGCGCTGCCCAAACCCTTGCCCGTGCCGTGTTTTATAGGCTAATATATCATGCTGCAGCTATAATATGCAGAGTAGCATTTCACTGCATAATTTCAGAACTGGACACATCCATCTTTTCCCCAGTCACAGCTCAGAAAGCTCCTCTGAACAGATGATTAGTGAGTCAAGAAGTTTATTATAAGACAAACAACATACCAAGGTAAAAGCTATAAACATAAGCAAATCGCTTGTGGCCATCGTTCCTTCTGATGCCAAGAGGAATATGACTTTTAAAGCTGTGTTTGATGGTCTGGGCCTGGCTCTCTCTGGCCTCCTCAGGTTGTCATTGTTGTAGGATTCAACAGAGGGCAGAGATGCGTTCAGGTTTGCTACAATGAACCAGAAGACAGCATGGATCCACATCCCACGTTTGCATATGTCACTCTATAATTTTATAATGTTATATTCTGATGGTCCTGGACAGATGGCTTCCTCAGGTTTTCTAAGGTACTCAGCAGGAAACGAGGGTGGGGAGTGTGTCCTCCCCACCATATTTCAAGACAAGATTTTGATTTTAATATTAAACTTATATAATGCATAGAGGACCAACATAAGGTGTGTAATATCAGGAGTACATCACTACCAACACCAAACATTGAAAAATTGTAAGCTAGAGCTCAAAAAATAATGGAATTGGCATTCAAATAAAAAATTTAAATACTAAACATTTAAACTTGATGCTTTTCAGCCTTTTCTAGCCACGAGAACTAGATGCTGGCTTTTGTGTAATTGTTTGAATGACGCCAGAACAAAGGGCTCTAGAGAAAACAGTAAATATTTTGAGATATGTCAAAGTTACGGTTTTTAACCTGCAATCTGTGTGTTCATAGAGTGTCTTTAAGGGGTCTGCAGAAGGTAACTAAGAAAAGCAAACCTATTTTCTGCAGTATTAAATCAGTATACAGGAACTGACACTTCCACTGGGAAAAAAGGGTTTTAGGGTGCTGCAAATTGTAAAAGGTTGAAAAACATGTTTCTGGTGATTCTGACTTGAGCTTTCAATTATTCAAGTGTGCGAGGGCCCCAGTTCTACTGAAGTTAACTGGGATTTGTTCTAAATCCCACAGGTACTTCAGAAAGTTCAAACCAGAGTCTGGATGAATGGTTCCAACTGTGTTCAGTGTGCAGAGCTCTGGGTTTTTTTTCCCTTTTTTTCCCTTTTTTTTTTTTTTTTTTTTTTTTTACTGTGTATAGAATTTAGGCCTATGTATAGCAAGCCAGCATTTTTTGATTATGTTCTGCAGACCCTTTCCTGACAGTCCATGAGCCTTGGCATTTCCATACAGGCTGCCTGAGCTTTTAGTGACTTGCTCCTGTCCTTCAGCTAATATTTCTGGGAGGGATTTCAGGGATCTTTTTTGGCTTGCGAGTAGTTAGTTAAACTGTCAAGGAAATGATGAATGGAATCTGCACCCATGTGTTACCACAAAGATGCCTTGCAGACATTTCCTCAGATCTCAAGGCATCTGGCTGGGACTTTCTTACGTCACCAAATACAATAGAAGAATAGTAATGATGAGCAGTTGTATAACAGTACATTTCTCCAAGTTCTTTTTTTGCTTGGATGTTTATAAAGCTCTGCTGGAAGAAAAACAATTGTTCAAATAGGAAAACTAGGGAAGAGGTGAAGTTGAAGTTCCTTGTTTAAGCCACAAATCCATCTCAAGTCAGTGCCCAACACATAATTCAGATTCTGTGCTCAGATCAACACTTCACAGTGAAGGCAGGTTTTTTTAGAAGTGAGGAAAAGAGATTTTAATTTCAAAACCCCGAAGATTTCTTGACAGTAACACTGAAAAAACCACATTCAGTTCCTTTGAAAGCTGTCTTACAATTCAGAAACTATGAGTATTAATTTTTCTGTGTTTTCCACATTTCCCACATTAAAAGCTGCTTAACACCAGAAGATGAGCATGTGAAACAATAAGGCTCATCCTTAAAAAAGAAAAAGAAAATAAACCCCCCAAAACTGTGCAAAAGGAAAACAAGTGATTCCTAAATTCAAACCATTTTTTGGTGTTCCAATTTTGCCTAGGGCTAAGCCACTCCTTTCAAGGAAACATCCACAGGAAGGGCAAGGTTGTTCATACTCTGAGTCAGGGTCTGTCACTGTGTTGCTGGGCCAGCTGCCCAAATCCTGCCTCCCTGCTCCTGCTGCTCCTAGGCAGGGTAGGAGGAGGCTGTGTGTCACTGTGGTACGGGATGATGGAGCCTAGAGCAGATCTTGCACACTAATGCCTTTGCTCTGGCCTGTGGAACATGCCTTTCCTGCCCCATGGCATTCCAGCCACCAGTTCTCAGTGAGGGCTCCTTGGGATTCAGGGAAAAGCAGATAATGCTTGAGCTTCCCAGACCCTCTCAGGGGTTAAAAACAGAGAATGTTTGGGGAAAAGGTTTGTGCTGATGGTGCCTGTTAGGAGCCAAAGATCTGGAAATGATTTGTGGTCTCAAAACAGGAGACATCAGGTAGGGCACTTAATGCTGAACTTTGAGGGTGTTATTTTTAAATTCCTGGGACTGGTTTAGAATTGCAATAATTAACAAAATCATTTCAGCATAAAGCATGGAGTTTTTCTACTCCTTCCCTCAGCCCTGTCCCTGTAGCCTAGTTTGGCATTCACAGGAGGGAAATCATTGCACACATTTCCTGTCCATGAGAGAAACTCGTCCTGCACGGTGATGCCGTCCCTGCATCCCTGCCAGCCTCCGCTCCCAGCCCCGGCCTGCAGCCAGGCACTGGCAGGAACTTCCCTGCTTACACAATCCTGCTGACACAGAGGCCAAGTCCAAGCCCAGACCAGCTTCCAGGGCCTCTCACGCTGCTGTCTCATATCAGCTTTGCTCTTTCCTCCTCACTCTTAGCCATAGGTTTTCCATCCTGGCTTGCTGCAGCAACTTCTGCAACTCAGCATTGATTCCAACTGGGATTTTTTTTCCCCCTCCTCTTTCTAGTGAACAGCTCTACTCTGAGTTTCTCAGTGACCTGCAGGGATAATCCTAGTTGTGCTGAGTGAGGCTGAGGCATCAGACTTCCTCCAGTTCACACCTGTCGCCTTGTCCCTTTGCTGATGCTGCTGCTTTCCAGTGTGTTGTTCCCCCAGTGCTTGTTGCACTAAAGCATCTTTCTCCCAGCCAGGTTTTTAGCCTCAGCGGCTCATCCTCTCACTGGTGGAGTTTTTGTAGCCTTCAGGTTTGACTCCCGAAATTGCTGCTCACACATTTTTTTTTGCTAATGTCACATGGGCTGGGAACATCACCAGGCTCCCTCCACCACAGGCTCTGTGATCTGGGCACCTTTGTATTCCCACGGGGTCATTTTAACTGCAAACACCTACCAAGAGATAACTTAGGAAAGGGTTATGTACATTGCAAACCTTCTCCAGATCTCCTGACAGGCTAGTTGCTTGATGGGGCATCCACCCAGGCTTTTTGCACGTTGTGATTGTGAAAGCTCTTCCACAGAGGAGCTTTTTATTTGCACATGGTTGGACAGCATTTGGCACATGCTAAGCAAAGTTAGCGGCCGCTCCCGTGATGTGCTGCAGTGCTGCCCAGTAAACAAGGTTTGATGCTTTTCATTTTTTCAGGGTAGGCTCTACTGCCGTGTCTCTCCACACCACGTTCCCAAACGATTATTGCCTCGGCACTGCACCCCTAGTCCGTGATGAACAGGCAGCTCCATTAATGCAGCTGTCTCACCGTGTGCTGTTATCAGCTTGACTCATCACAGCAAGGCCTCTAAAGCCTCCCTGGAATTTCTGGCAGATACTATCACTTCCTAGATATAATACATTACCATTTAATAAATTAGTATGTGCCTAACTTTAATGACCCAGGAAAAAGTAATCTTTAAATTGATGGTATCCTTTTAAAAGAATTTAACCAAAGATAAGTCTTATGCAAATTGTGCAGTGTATTAGTTACATCCACCTTGAAATGACTGAAAAGGCTGCCTCCAGCTTACAGGAGATTCACATTTTTTAGACACAGCATAGTGAACAACAGTTCCAACCTTCCCCTTTCATTGCTTCATACACCATAAGGGGTGTTTGGGTTCACATCCCCTCTCTGGGCTGTTTTGCTGCTGCATAATTAAAAAATGCAATTTTGGAGTTATGTACTGTAAATTCACTTACTGCTGCACAAACAGCACTGCCCATTCCAGGGCCATAAAACTGCCCTCAGTCTCAGCATGGGACTCACGTGTGTCCTGCTCCTGGCGCTGTTTGGCCCTGACTGTGCCATGGGGTGCAGGAAACTCATTACAGATCCCATTCCATGTATCCACGTAAATTTGTCAACCAGTAACTGGCATAATGGTGCTTGAGGAACATACCATTCACTCTGTTTAGCTTGCTGGAATCTAGGAAGGAGTTTAATTTTTCATACCCTTCATTAAAAGAGACCATAGGGAGGACAAATGAGCAGGCAGAGCCATAAATATATTACAGATGTGCAGAGTTTTCTTTGGGGGCTCTAGTCAGGAATGATTTGGCTGGAGCTGTCTGACACAGTGTCGTAGCTGCTGCACAGAGGGATTTCTCTGTGACACGGAGGGAAGGGCACAACGTGTGCAGGCACAAGGCAGATACAAAGAGCACCTGATTGTACCCGCAGACGTTTCCAGTGCCAGAGGAAAGCAGGTATTTTCTCTCAACAGCTTTGAAAACTAAGGCTGGTCTGGGGGATTTCTGCGTCTACACAAATTAGGAAGATGGAAACACATAAACGCACTTGGCAGGAAGCAGGGGGTTTTGCTGACACTCTAGGAGTTTTCACCATACTGAGTGAAAAACATTTCCATCACAACCCCAGGTGATGCCCTGCATTAGCCTGCCAGCTAACAAAGCAAATCACGGCATGCTTGGGCTCTGAAAGCACTGCCAAACCCTGAAGGAAGAATAGAGAAGGTGGAATTGGCCCTTCATTTCCTGAAGGCCAAAGTGATAACCACAGAGAGCCCTCAGAAAATGAGAGCTATCGAGTGTTACACATTGAACAGGGGACTCTCAGTACAGGCCACCCCTTCAGGCCCTACAGGCCACATCCCTCAGCCCCTTGGCTCTTCTCTCATTTATTTACACCACAAGTGCCTGACCTCTCTGCTCCTTTGGGACCATGCCAGGCACAGCTGTTTGTCCTGATGTACAATGCCCCAGTGGGCTGCACCTGGTCCAAGGGGCCATGAGTCAGGGGAATGACCCACAGGACACCTGCCAAGGCCTCACAGGGACAACAGTCCTGCCCCTGAACATGCCCCCGGGCTGCAGTCAATCTGGGCACGCATCTCCCATGGGATGATCAATACCAGCACTCTTTCACCCACTTGGAAAGCAAGTACTGACCATGAGAACACAAATTAAAAAGGAATCCTTGCTCAGATATGAAACCTGCCCTCTCTCTCCGTGGAGGCCCATAGTACTCTACATTATATGAAACTCTTCTGAGAACTCATTATACTCCATTATTTTCCATGGAAGAGATGCCAAACTAGTCCTGAGGACTCTGGGTCTTGTGGGTATCTACAAATTGCACGAGGTGGAGAGGGGTTGTGTTTTAAAAAAAAGCAAAACCATCCCAGATTCTTCATGGTAGCATTTCTGAAATAAGGCATTGACTTTCCAAAGCAATGTTCGGTTTTGTAATTTTTTTCAAGGTTATTATTCCTTTGAAGTTTATAAACACTTAATACTGGAAAAGAGAAAAACACTTCTCATTTACCCCAGAATTATTTAGATCCTTGTTTTCATGATGAGACTCTTTGGCATTGCTTATGAAAGATTAAATATTCACAAAGTGCTAGGCATAAATAGGTGCACGACTTTGGCAAACTTCCCCCAAAAGTTTGGTGTGAAACAGGAATGAGAATATTGTTCTAGGAAGTATGTCTCTGGATGAAAGAAAAAACAAAAATAAATGATGATGAAAGAAAACAAAAGCAGTTTCACAGCAGGGTTTAACTGGCAAAGAACAAACAAGATCATCTTCTTAACCCTCTCACTACTAAGAAACAAAACTCTGTCTAAACCAAATTTTCCTTATATTCAGCCTGTCTCTCTCTATGTGTTCCAAGTAACAAGGTCTTGTTATTACTTTCTTTCATTTTTCAGTCTAGAGGAACTATCCTTGCTTGCCCAAAATGCCTCTGTTTTTACTGCCCAGCCCCTGTAAGGGAAGCTGAGCTGGAGCAGACACTCCTCAGCTCCGACATTTAGAGGCAGCCAAGAAAGTATTGATCAACAGCAAAGACTTGGGGGGCGTTTGTCAGAAAATATCTAGTAGTCAATCTAAAAATGTGCATTTCAGCACAACTTCTGCCAGTACTCCTCAGGTGTGATGTGCTTAAAATCAGAGAACCTCAAAGACGGCTAGAAGCTCAAGCATGGGAATTCAGAACCAGGTCAAACCACTCTTCCTCAAAGGAAGAATTCAGGAAGAACTTCCTCAGGGAAAGTGTGGTCAGGCATTGGAACAGGCTGCCCAGGGAGGTGGTGAAGTGACCGTCCCTGGAGGTGTTCAAGAAACAGCTGGACGTGGCACTCAGTGCTGTGGCCTGGTTGACAAGGTGGGGATTGGTCACAGGTTGGACTCGATTATCTTGGAGGTCTTGTCCAGCCTGAGTGATTCTGTGATTCTGTGAACGAGCAGAAGCAAAACGGGGCACCGGCCTATTGATCACTGATGTGAGCCAGCCCCCTGGCTTGGCAAGGAAATTAAGGCAGGCTGAGGTGAGAGGGAACTAATGGCAGCCCAACAGACACGACAGGCAGAGTCAAAAAGATCCCTGCCTTCCTCCTGTCCTTCCCTGAGGAATGGAGATGCACCCCCCAATACTCAAATCTTATACATTTCACTAGACTGTAGGAGAAAAAATTTGTTGACATCTCTAAAATATTCACAGGACCATCTGGAAAACCATTTCTCACCTGAATGCAGGCAAGAGCCTCTTTTGAATTGGGAGATGTGCACAGCATTTCCAAGATATGCCTGGATCAGCTGCCTTATCTGAGTGCAAAGGGCTTATCATTACTTTACAAGAGGTGTTTGTACAGCACAGATAAACAGAATGATTATCTTATAGCAGCTTGGCTCTTCCTTTGTTTCTGACTTTGGCTGACAGGCTGGGTAATTAGCTGAGAAACCCTCTTCTGCTACAATACCTAAAAAGATAGACTTATTCAATACCTGTTTTTCAGCTTCCCTTGCTGTTACAAACCTCACACCTCTGCCGTTTGCACGTACAGGTGGTAGAAAACAAATTAAATCTGACCAAGAACAAAAGATCAGTCCATCTCTTTATTTAGGCATGACACAAACCCAGTGACATGAAAAAGCAAACAAACAGCAGAAGAAGTCAGGGACAGGTCAGAAAAACAAAGAGATTTGAGGATACTTGCTATTGCTGCAAAGAATAAAAATTAGCCTAAATCAACTTACTGCGTGTTTAAACCTTTCCTGCTTGCCACGTTGTTTGCCTTCACTCACTGACCAGACCCCTGAAAGCAGCTTGGAGCTGTGATTTTACAGCAGAAAAATGAAGAAAAATACATCCAGTCAGTGTCAGAGGGCTGTGCCTGCATCACTTACACCTCCCGTGCCTACATGTACCCAGAAAGTTTTAGTGAACAAATTAAATGATGTCTTTCTACCATGTCATGTGAGGATATTCCTTTTGCAGCTGAGTTCCTCAGAAAAACATTGGTAATTTAACAAAATTATTTTGCTGGGGTTTGAGCAACTATACTTGATACTAATATTTTTCCTGCCATTTAGCATTACAGCCTTTATTCTGTTTTTACACCACTTTCATTCTCCTTTGAGGAACTGTGCTGGTGGGCTGTCTGACATAAAACATATAATAATAAAAAAAGGGTACATCAATAATCAGATTTCAAGGAAATTCACTTACATAGCAGACTACTGGGCAAATGTAGGTACTTAAAAAAACAAACAGAGCCATTCTCTCTAAAGCTATTACTTTCTCTCTTCCTCTGCTTCCTCTAATAAGACATTAAAATCCATCATGTTCAGGACACTGGAATATTCATCATTCTGTTCACTGGAGGGTTGTGCTTCAGGAGCAGTGGGGGAAAAAAAAATGAAACCAGTGCTCATTTTCACTTGGTATACCAAATTAAAGACCAGATCCTCATTTAGTATAAATTGCTACAGGTCTTTTTGAAGCAATGCTGAGAATGTGGCCCTGGTCCCAACATGAAAATTACCCTTCTCCAGGCATTATAGTTACAAGCACGGACATTTTCAGAGGGTTTGCAATTATATTTTCACATATGAGCATGATATTTTCTCTTGGACAAAAATAGATTATTGTAGATCAGAGCTCTCTTGTGGACTTACAACCAGGAGAAGGTGCCACTTGCCTCTAACCCCAGCAGACAGGCTCGGAAAGAAAGTTCCCTCCTACCAGAACTCTGCTCTTCCTTCTTTCAGGAATGCCCCAGGGGACATGTGTACTCTGGAAGATGACTGTACCCCCTTCCTCATCACAAAGGGACCTCAGATAACCACATCCATGATGGAATATGAGTAGCAACAACCCCCACTTCTGACATCCCTCTGCACCTCACCAGTCCTTCCCAATTACAAAAGACATGGAGTGGCAAAAAGGGAACTGGCTGCGCCAGAATGGGCTTGCTATTTAGCAATGGAGCTGCTCTAAATAAAGAACTGCTGTAAAGTACTTCCCCAGTATAGAGAAGAATACATTGTGTTTGGATTATTTCTCAGAAAGTAAGTTAGCTGGCCCTGATCTCAGGTCGGACCTGAGCTTACACCACCAGTGCTCCCGCTGTCCGGGATGGCACCATGTTCCAGTTGTTCCCATGGGCACATCCACACCAAGTCTTCAGCCAGCCTGGGTGAGGCTCTCTCCCTTGTATCAGGATGCTGGAAAATGCACCTTCCTGATGCTCCCGTGAGACTGAGGGTCGGCTGTGCAGAAAACAGCTTGTGGGAAGAGATGCCAATCTCTGCTCTCTCCCGGGCCAGCAAGCACCAGCCCAGACGCGGGTCATGTGAAGGGAAACCTCCGGCCAAGCTCCTCAGGGACCTCGCAGGGCAGAACCCCATCCTGGCACAGCCTCTCCCGGGTTGTGACTCCACAAGCGTGACCGCTCAGATCCATCAGTGCTCCCAGTGCAGGGTGCCCCACGGAGGACAAGGCATCAGGGTGTTGCACAACAAATTTGCAAGACTTGTGGCTGGGGGAAGAACATGAGGAACGACCCAATATTGAGAATCTGCTACCTTGATTCACCAGTGAACTCTCTGCTTCCAACAGGTGCTAGAAGCCAAGATAAATGGCTGTGAAAGCTCAAAACAGAAAACTAAAATCCAGAGAGGTGCACACATCTGTAAACACGTCTGGTTGTGGACGGAGCCTCACACAGGCTTACAAGACTTTTTTGAAAATTTTGGCCACTAAAAAAGACATTATGTAAAAAGAAGACAAGGGACAAGAAAAGCAGCAGGAAGTAAATTTTAATCCCAATAACAACCAGTTCATAATGTAAATATCTGAAACTTTCTAGCAAACCTGCTTTGGCCATTCTCTTTGCTCTTTTGGAGTTGTGTCTGAAGTAAACAAAAAATGAAACCTCTCTAGAACAAAGGGCTCGATGAGAGGCAACAACAGGTAAAGCCAGGGAAGAGCTTTTCACAGCTCTGATTTCCAATAACTTACTTGTAAGGCACAGAACTACCCAATTATCCTAAAACAGTCATCCAATTTGTTTCTCTGTGGGGAAGCTTGGCTTGCTAGGGTCATAAGGATCAGGAAATTAGTTCTTTGTTGAAAGAGGGTATCTTGCCCTCTCGTGTTTCCCAACCTACCACAAAAGGAAGGAATGAGACCGAGAAAAAGACTTTACAAAACAATAGGGAAACTGTTTTCATCAAATCTGCTGAGCTCACATTAAATATAGACCTTGCAAAGCAAAGCACCAATTTTTGCTGTAACAGATTTGCCAGGACAACCTAAAACTTCTCTTACAACTTTTCTGAAGGTACAGTGAAGTGTTAGTGTTCATTCTCAAGTTTTTCAAAAAATTCCTGAGAAGCAAAAAACTCTTCTTTTTTTCCCATGCAAGCTTCTTAATATGGAAACCTGAGCAGCAATACTTTATTCTGGGTGGGTTTTTTTTCCTTCTCCATTTTGATGTGTGTTTTGAAAGCCCTCCAGGCATTTATTTGCATTTTCCAAAAGCTTTGGAGATCTGGCCCTAACTTACTTATGAAAATGGGGCTTAAGCTCTGGAATTACTGAAGTGTTTTTGAAATTTTGCAGTCTTTGTATTTTAAAGTAGATTAGACTTGATTTTGCTGCTTTAGGGGACAGGTAATTCCTATCATTTTCGATGGAGATGAAGTACTGAGCAGCAGGAAAAATAGAGGGTCTAGAATTTATTGACAAGGACAAAATATGAAAGGGGTTTGATGTTTCTTTTTATATGTATGATAAAAATCTGTGCATAATAGAAAAGTAGGCATGTCTTTTGGCACACTTTTGCCAGCTTCACAGAAGAATAACAAAACTGTGATTTATCAACAGAAAGTGAATGTAGTTATAAATGTATTTAAATATATTGCTCATAGAGCCATATCTTCAACTGGAAATTCTAACTGTCCTGAATCAAAGGCAATAGTACCATGCCAGGCCCTTTAAAGAGCCCTGGTTTGTGAAATTCATGAAAAGATATCCTAAAGCTTTGTATCACAGCTGGGGAGGGAGGGGATTCGTCTATGTTTTACAGGAAAAACAAAACCAAAACTAAAACACCTAACCCAAAGAAACACTGGAATTACAAAGGCGTTACAACTTTTCTGTGCATGATAAAAGAATATTCTTGTCTAAATGTCCTTGATCAGAGAAGGGCACAGATTTCCAGACATCCAGAAAATTAACTCCTATATTAAATATTATACCCATTTCAAGGGCACATTTCCAGGTTCCTAAATTAAAATCTTCTTCCTGCCATTCCCTCCTAGTTAAGTCAACTATTTTTGTCCCCGTCATTGGATTTCTTTTAAGGTGTGAGTTTTTTCTATACTGAGCCTGCTCTTCCACAGAAGACTCATTTTAGATCGTTTGATCTTCAGATGGTTTCTCAGCCCTTGGTTGGTGCAATGGTTCTGTCACCATCTAGGTCCTCTAGGAAGACAGATTCAAGTTCCCACAGGGATGTTAATTTGTTTTAGCTGATATCTGTTCACTTTCTCAGAGCTATAGTACATAATTTTCTCTCTTCTGAATTGCTTGAGGTTTATACTGGTATTTCTTTCCAGGATTTGGCAAAAAGATGATGCGAAGTACTTGCATAAAACTTAATAGGCAAAGCATTTCTGTTGTCATTATGTTCAAATTAAATGTCTGAAGACTGATATTGGTAATTCCTTGCCCCCATATCATGCAACACTTAGATTTTCTCTTATTTGCATTTTGGTTTTAGAGCTGTCAAGGTTCACATCTTTCTTGCTTTTCTTTGTAACCATGACAACTACAAACTTATATTTTGCTCTAATGAAAGCCAATACTCTTGTGCAATGATCTGCGGAAGACAGAACTTTAAGAAAAATACTTTTAAAATTACAGTTTACAATCGACCATGCCAAATAACTATTGATTTAAACAGGCCTTTAAAACTTGGTTTATGGGTGTTCATTCCAATCTTACCATCTTATGGCTATTGCACAAGGGTGAGGTCTGCTAGGAATGTTTCCCTCTTCTGTAACCTTCCCCCACCTCAGACTTCAACACACTCCTCTAACTTGGGTGCACTGATCTATCTCTGAAGGGAGAAGATGACTTTCTATGAATCAAGGAAAATCAGAGGAAAAAAGCCATTTTTTGATGACCAGACAGAACCAGACTCACCTGATTCCCATTCCTGTGCAATAAACAGAAGAGCCACACTCGTGAGTAATGAGTATCTGGCCTGGCAGAACTGTAACTATCCCCGAAAATGTTCATACTGGGCTTCGGCTGGACCTGTGAACTGGGAGAGTAACTGCTGGTGCTGACAACAAAAACAAGAGTATAAGATTGTTCTGGTTGCTTATTCAAGGCTAGTTCCCTAGTTAATGTGAGTTAACATTCGTGGCCAGGTCAGAAAGAAAGGGGAGGAACTTGGTTGGGATTTGGTGGATTCTTTCTTGAGCTAATTTGGATCTCTTCCATGGAGCCGAATCTTGAAATCTGCAGTCTCTGTGAGTATCCAGAATCTGCCGTGTGAAACAGAAATAGAACATATTTCCCATCTTAGAGTATCAGTCTTTTGAATTTCAACCATTTTAAGACAGAGATTGCATTTTTCTGTATATCGAACACAGCGCGTCACTGACGCTCAATGCACAGCAAGGCAAGACGGAGAAAACACGGCGGAGAAACAACCAGGAATTATTGCTCCTCAGGCTCCAAGAAATAAATATTAACTGAAAAGAAAAACAAAACTAAGAAGAAAGAGTTTGAAGAATGCACTTAAATTTTAATCTGATGTTTGCTTGCTTCCCCTGAATATCAGACAGCAGCTCTATTTTTTAAAAAAACAGCCTCTTGAAATGTTCATTTTACAGTTAAGCAAATACACCGCAGGACATAAATTAACCCCACTCCAAATTAGCTTGTTTTTCTGCTTGTTGAGTATCAGTTCAGATTTATTTGCTATGGATCAAATTCAGCAAAGTACTTAAGCACATGCATAACTTTGATCATGCAAGCAGTCCCATTGAGACTATTCACATGCTTAAATATATGTACACAGTTAAATAATTTGCTGGATCCAGATCTACTTTTCCTCAAGAAAGCATTTTCAGAGACAGAGTTGTTCTATTCAGACCACAAAGAGCTTACTGGAAATACATGGCAGTGAAAGCAGCGTTGATCACTTGTAACTGGTCACACAGAGCTGTTTCTGTTCTCAACAAGATGGATTTTATAGTCTGGATTAAATTTAAAGGGCACACCGAGACATTGGATTTCTCAAGGTGACATGACAGTGGGAAGGGCAGGGGTAGATGAAGACAGATCAAGCAGAGGAGGAAATTAAGGAACCTCAGAAACATTCCCTTCCTGGTTTTGGTCAAAACAGCATCATTCTTGGAAAACTTGCATAACCAAAAGGCATGTGGGCCTATTTTCTCCTTTTTGTCCTCATTAGGAACATATGTGTAAGACTCTGCATGTGTGTGGCTGTGTGGTGTAAGGAATTCCTGGAGCAACGCTGAGCACTTACTTCTTTCCTGGGATACTTTAATTACCCCTTTGGCAAAAACAAAGCAGGATCTTTATGGGAAATCTGCTCTCCAAAGCATCAATTAGCAATACAGATCTTAAAACTTCCCTGGCTAGATCCTCATGATTTCCCCATAAATGTAAGGATGTGGTTCAACGTTGTACTATATTAGAGCCCTTACCCTTCTCCAGCAAATTGCAGAGGAAGGATTGACTGAAGGTGAATGTGACACAAATTATTTAGGGTTACATTAAAAGGGTGGGCACCAGGAGTGAAGAACTGTCACAGCAGAGTCACCTTGCATCAGCACAAAGTCATGCCCTTGGCTGGTACAATTTAGCATCACTCCATAATATCTTCCTAACCAATTTTCCGGGGAAACAAGGCATCTTGTTCTTTCACAATAGCTCAAAGAGCAGCTGGACTGCTCCGTTACATAAGGGAGGTATTTGTACAATTTTAGCCCTATTTCATGTCTGGATTTGAGTCTGATCTCCCCCCATTTTTGCTTAAATGACCATTGTCATCTTCCCTGTGGTAGCCTTGGTCACATTCTTGGTCAAATTTATGCAATCTAAGCAACACAGAAATTTGATTTTCTCTTTTTGCCACCACCTTGCCTTCCAGTAGTTACAATTTTGACTTACAAAATCACTCTTGAAAACATATTTGATGCCCTCCCTAGACATCCTGACTTATCAACCTGTGCAAAAATTACTATGAAAAATTCAAAAACATTATTTTGAAGCAGCAGAAATGTGTTCCCTTCGGTGACTTCATAACTACATTGCAAAAGGGAAATAGGAAAAAATAACACATTAGAATATCAAAAATGCCAGTGCTCAGCCAGCAAGTGAAACACCACACCAACACTGAGCATAAACATTTTATGCCTTGTTATGCATGTGCTGAACACTCAGAAATCTCCTAATTGTGGCCATTAATTTCTCCTCTATAAAAGGGTGATTTTTCATTCACTAAACTTTCTAACAGGAAATTACATAGAAAGTGTATAAAAATTATTTGCTGGGCTTGAGAAACTAATTGGTGAGTGAACTTTCAATAGAAAGCATGATGTTTGATGTTGTGGCCTCCAGTTCTGCCGAACACCTGGAGCAGCAAACAATACAACCTCAATGACTTACCAAGTGCTTGCTCTCAGTAAACCATTAACTCCTTGAAAAAGGCTTTTCTCCTCCTAACAATAATTTCCCAGGTCATATAGCATCAATAGCTTCCCAGATCACTCACTTCATACGAGTCCCTGAGAAGCCTGAATTTTGGGAAAAGATCTTCCATTAGTTTCCCAGCCCCTGTTGTGTTTACAGGCTTCATGAATGAAAGGAAGCAGTGGTATAGCCTGAGAACAGCAGTCCTCAGGATCTTGACAGGAATATTTGTTTAAATATTTTGCAACAAACAACCAACCTGGAAAACACATCCCCTTTTCAAACTTTTAGGTTGCTGTCTCATGTTCTTGAAAATTATAGTAAAAAATACCTAGTGCAAAAAAATCTCATCCAGTACGATGCAAAACTGGTCATCAGCACCATTCCTTTCTCCCATGGTTATCCCTCCAGTGTTGTTTTTTAGAAGTTTCTTAAGCTGAAGGGGGGGGGTGGTGGGGGTGGTGTAGCTGACCACATAAAGCACATGGTCCCCAACAGAATAACCTGATTTTTACAACCACACCTAATTTCTTGTTGTGCTTAAGGCCTTTCTCACAGATTGCTTAGCACCTCTTCCTGTAAAAGAGGATTCAAAGGCCTGGGCAAAGAAATAAGTGACTTTTTTCTGAAGACTTTTTCAGCAGGAACATCTTGGCAGGTGTGATTACAAAAAATACTCTTAGCAGAATGAAGCCATGGAGAAAGATGTGATCATAACCCAAGATCCAGACCTACTAGAAATATTTGCAGAAACATCCCCAAACCCAAATCTTGCAAATACTCATTTGTTCATATCTGAATTGAAATGTGTGTGTATTCTTGAAAATGTAGCACCAATGTAGAGTTGCATGGAAGCAAAATTCTGCTCTCCTCTGAAGGATCAGGAATTAACACCACCATAAAAACACTTTGCCACATTCAAAACCAGTAAGAGGAATGGCACAGGAATATTGTTAAAATAGTGATAAACAACAAGAAGTTCTCTTGATGAGATTCCTCTTTAAATGACCAACGTGGACAATGACCCCTGGACACGGTGCACAGGCAGTTTTGGAAAGGCCACAAGCGCAGGGAAGAGCTGGGAATGACTGCTGCTGCTCTGCTGCTGCAACTGCTGATAACTGAGCACAGACCCTGCGCCAATGTTTGTAGACAGTGAAAAACGCCTGTGCATTACGGCGCTGAAGTTCATTTTCAAATAGATTTCTGATTTTTTAAAAATTATTTTTTAATGGTCATTTTTCCTATTCCAAGCTGCCTAAGGACAAAACTGATTAAAACTTCTTACTCAAAACTTTTTGCCCCAAACAGCCGCCTGCAGTCTTTGCTGCTCTGAGGTTTATGACTTTTTTTTTTTCTTCCTGCGGGGAATTTTCCATCATCAAAATCCAAATCAAAAACAATACACGGCACTGACTGCCGGCTTCCCGCATCCCAGTTAAAACAAGCACCAAAGGCGTTCTTGCTTCTTCCAGAAAACAATAGGGAAAAAAAAAATCTCGGGGAAAACAGCAGAGTAACCCGAGGTGCAGGACTCGGCGCGCTGCTCCGGGACCGGAGCTGCGGCTGCAGCGGGACCGGGGTGCGGAGGAGGGCGGGCGTGTGCGGGCACCGGGGCCGAGCTCCCACCGCCCCCCGGCGCGGGCACTGCGCCCAGGGGGTCATTTTAGGCGAGGCTGCAGCGCCTCCGCTTCCCGAGGCTGCCGAGGCTGCGGCTCCCGGAGCCAGCGGGGAGGACACGGGCAGGGGCAGGGGCAGGGACCCGGCGGCGGGGGCGGCTGCGGCTTTAAGAGCTCCCACAATGCCGTGCTGGCGCCCCAGTTCCGTTACATGTCTCCCCCGGTGAAGGGGAGCGAGGGAGCGGCAGGAAGGAGGCGGAGGACACCCCCCACCGCCCACCCCCGCACGGCGGGGCCGGGGGAGGAGCGGGGCAGGGCCGCGCCGAGCCCCCGGGCGCTGCTCCGGCCG